>PYAF01002852.1:333781-346129 GCA_007407185.1 Glycine tomentella | reverse complement strand
TTTAAACCATAATTATATGATGTTTACCTATGACTTCTTTGTACTTTGGTTATAGTGAAAACCAAGATATATTGGTAATTTTTAAACCATCATTATATGATGTATACCCTACCACCTAGGACTACTTTATACTTTGGTTATAATGACAACCAAGATATATTGGTCATCGCCTTTTTCTTTTCCCATTTTTTTTGGGGGGGTTGCTGAACATATATTTCCAGCACTATCATAGGAATCTGTTAATTCTGATGATGCTTTAGTTTTGTTATCCTATGTTACCGAATAGGACTGACCTTCTTTTTCCTCTTTGCACCTTTACAAATGACAATTGACTGCTGCAATACTAAACTACTGGAATATCATACAGATCCAAGAAAACTTGAGAGACTCGCCAGTGTTGAAGTAATGATGCCCTCACCAAAAGACCCTGAGCGCTTTAGTTTTTGGGTAATTACATATATCTGTGACTTGACATCAGCTTTTTCGTTATGGGTGAAAACATCACCTTTGGCTATTTTTGCGAACTAACTTAGGCTTTGATTGCAGTTGGCTACTCTCTCCAATCGGAGGCCTGCGGAAAGATTGGATCTCCTACGCATAAGAGACACTGCTGAGGTATTAAGCCATTTGATCTTCTGAGAGAGAGGGTTTGTTGAATTTGATCTTCAGATAATGCATTTTATTCCTGTAGCTTAATTCTATGGATGGGAACTTTTGTAGTTACATTTGTATACATTGCTTGCTTGTTGCCATATAAAAAACATATTTTCTTCCTTTTCTATGTAGAGGATTAGGCGGGGCCTGATATATCTCCGACAAGAAGAACAAGGCTGCAGAATTCAGTAAAAGACAAGCTGAGGACTAGCATTATTATTGCAATTGAATATTTGTTTATTGCAAATTCATTTACAAGTCACATAATATTCATCGGCCTCGTAAATAACTGTTGATGGGGTCATTTTTGTTGTAACACAGGGTTGAACCTAGTTTTTCTAATATATATAATCATCTAGAACACATTTTTTATTGGCCATCTGGTTTTTGAAAATAGTTTGTAATGATTAAGCTGGCGGAATGCAGATGTAATAAATTAAATCATATTTGGGATGGCGTCTAGCATGGACTAGTAAGTTAAATCTATCATGGACCATTATTTACACCCTTTGGATGATTTAAGATATCCAACACACCAAATTCCTTTTCCGACCATCCACAGCCTCTCTCCAGTGTCTGTGCTGGAGGTGACACAATTTCCCCCTCTTTTCTGCTTCTTCTCCGGCAGCTACAAGACTTGCACCACATTAGATCCCATTGCTATCGAATATGAAAACACAAAATCATCTTCTTCATTGAACCTGCAACTCCTAACCCTACTCCATCTCTGCCTCGTGAATCCTTTACATTCAGAAATTTTAGTTACATATCATAAAATCTTGTTCCAAATCATTAAACAAAAATCTAAAATGAATATGGAACATCAACAATCTTTTAATCTATGCCAAAAAATAAAATCCATATCCTAATTAAAAAAGAGGAAAAATGTAAAGGTTTTATTACTCCGGGTTAGAAAGATATGAGGAGTTAAAGAGGTCATTCCTTGTTGACGCACTGTCAAATGTAAAGGTTTTATTACTTTTCATAGGTAAACAATAATTTTGTGTTTAATGATACTGATATAATTGTTAAATTGCAGGTAACAGGATAAATGGATGGACATCACTGAGATGGGTTATGTAATTGCTTCATGTTATAATGTTGTCATTGTTAGTCTTTCTAAGCAACAAAGTATGACCTTTTTTTCCCTTAAGACCCAACCGCCTAGAGATTCTGTTGTACATCGCGTCATTTGTATTGGGCATGTGTATGGAAACCATTTTGTTCAGGTAATAACAAAACGCTTTAATTTGTGTACATGATTATAACAGATGTCATTCACAATAAATGTAATTGTCATCATTTTGTTTAGGTTTCATTGCGAGACGGCTGTCCTATGCCATCAATTGCTTTGTTATGGTCAAGACATTGTCATCCTGAAGCAAAAGAGTGGCCAACTAGTTACATTAGTCGAATGCAGAAATATACAAGTTTGACAACATTGCCAACAACTTATGTTGATCTGGGTTGCGACAGGGGGTCTAAAGACTGGCATACATTGTATTGTGACTTTATGTATATTTTTTCATATGTGTTCACCTAATGGCTGGAAGTTTTTGTTGTGTAACTGATGGATAATTTTATTTGACTAATTAAAATGCTAACGCAACAATATGATCAAACCATGTTAATATGTTGCCATACGCCATCAAAATACTAGAAACATTATCAAGTCATAATACAAAAACTGTGCAAATACAATGAATCATAACAAAAGTCTAAGACTACCAACGTCACAAGTCAAATACAAAGAAAATCAAAAGTCAAGTCCTTCGACGTGTAGATCGAACGTAAACAACTTTGTTCGGTTGTACACCTCGTGCTAATCTTATACACTGATCTGTAATATCGTACGCTTCAGTGCCAACGGTGACAATCCCCGCATCAATCATGTGTTGCAACTTCTGTGCAATCCTTTCACAAACGCCCTACAGAATGATTTCAAAATCATTTGTCACATTAGTAAACGCAAGCAACATCAAATTATGTTAAACGTATATCAATTAAATTTACCACTGCATGTCGAGGTATGTCATCGGGCACATCATTAGCAACTGCATCATGTCCAGCTTCTTCTGGCATAGGGACATCAGCAGGTACTGCAGCAACGGGAGGATATCTAGGCGGTTCCCTCGGCTGTGGAGGAGACATGAATGGGGGTGAGATCGTATAGAGCCAGTCCATGTAGTCTGGATGACACTGACCTAGTGAACTAACAGTTTCTCCAGTGACAACAAGATGGTCTGCGTAGCCAAGCCACCTAGCATCAACCTCCTCTATCGATGGGGCGGGGGTGGCTGACGAAGCTCGGTATACCCTGTACGAAGCCGAACTGTCGTAGCACCCTCTCTGGCTAGTATCTGATAATGTACAGCCCCCCACCTGATGTGACCTGAGAAAAGGGAAATGGCTTCGAAGGCCTGGAATGGACGATGATCAGTGTATGGGGTCCAGCAAACACCGTCGTTAGTCAACCTATCTAATCGTCTACGATAGGTTGCAACGGGTAATGCCTTCCCTGGCCTCCAGCGACATGCCCGTGGTAGCCTCTCCTCGTAGTCCTCGTCCGTGATCATGCTGCCAACTCCAGGAAAATGCGCATATATCCAACACTGTATTCACCAATAATAATAAAGGCAAATTAGTCGTTTATGTCAGACGAATACCATAATAAATAAAGATCAATTAATTTCATATTGTTAAACATAAGTACCTGAAGGAGACTAATGTACCCAGCAACAAGGTTGTTAGTATCATACGATACGCGATACGAATCGCACGATACGATCCAATACAGCTGAAAAACGATATGAACCGGACATATGAATCTTTTTTGCATTGAATCGTAACCGTGAATCGTGAAAATCGTCTGATACGCAACGGAATCGTGAATCGGCGGAAGTTTCCGATTCAAATTTAAATTAAAAAAAAAACGATCGCAGGTCAATTGGTTTCCAAAGAGTTAGGGATTCAAAATCCCAATTAATAAGGAGAATAACCCACAAAATAAAACCAAAAAAAAAAAGAAAAAAGAAATCGACGAGACTCACGAGAGAACTCCAGAAGACGGTGACACTTGAAGTTGCAGAGAAAGGAGAGCCTTGTAGAGAGAGAAGAATGGAAGAAGGATGACGACCCACGGAGAAGAGCTGAAGAACTGCGACGCACTTGCAGAGGTGAACTCGTGAAGTAGATAAATTGCAGAGAAGAGAGGTGAGTTACGGTGGTCCACTGGTACCTTTGTAACTTCACAAAAGTGCTTTGATATTAAAATAATAGTATTATATACTTTTATAACGACAATTTGGCTTTATGACCACGCGACCAAGGCTGCACCACTTGCACAATGGACAACCTTTTCAAGTTTTATATTAAACTAATGTGGAAATGGAAACTGCAACTTGCACAATCACAATGCACAAATTGCCGTACCGTAAAGTTTTATTTTTATATTAAATTAAAGTAAAGTTTTATTTTTATATTAAATTAAAGTGAATATGGGATGAAGTGATGAATTATTATTTTTATTTTATTTTAAATTAAAGTGTAAGGCTGTAAGCTGTAACACTAGATGCTAATAGTGATAGTAGTGATAATATTAGTTTTGAAATTTAATTATGAGAATAACTAGTTTTAGATTTGGTTACTTATATATTTTGGTATTTGGATTTTTTTATAATTTGGATTTATATAGTATTATATATTTATATATTTATATATTTTAAAGTTACTTTTAATTTGTTTCTGAATCTTACGATTCGATACGATTCACGATACACAAAAACAACTAAACAATTCACGATACGTATTGCGATTCGACAACCTTGCCCAGCAATATGTTTTCCATGGTTTTGACAGGCATAGTTGAGGTTATCATACATGTGCTGCAGGGCCGCCGCTCCCCAACAAAATCCGCTAGACTAATAAAGATCCCGGAAAGCTTCCAAGAATACCACATCGATATGTGTGGCACTCTTGTTAGCAAAGATCGTGCAACCAACCAAATGCAGCAAATATGTTGTGGCAGCCACAGTCCATTCCATCTGTTGGAACTTCAAAGCATACAGCTCTCGCAGCCATGAAAGACGAACATATGCTCCATGACATTATTTGGTCTCAGCTTCCGCCTTCTCAACAATCACCTCCAACAGCTCAACAACTAATTCCACAGCCTCCTCCACATCCAACACATCAAACGTCATGAAAGCACCCGTCACTGGTAAATGAAACAAAGACGCGACGTCATCAAGCGTGATCGTCATCTCTCCGACTGGCAAATGGAAACTACTGGTTTCCTAATGCCATCGCTCGACAAAGGCTGAGATTAAACCTCTGTCACCTGTCTCCAATGAACAGGTAATCAGTGGGCTTAACCCCATGCCGACCACCAACCCCTCAATCTCTTGTACGGGCTTACCAAATTTATGCACCTACCTTCCAAGTGATGCCAATTTCAACTCAGGCCGTTCCTGCATGCACATTTTACATATCTGGTACAAAGGGATTCGCAACTAGTTATAAAATTCAAATGGGATTATATTTGAATACAATCATACCTCTCCCATCCAAACCTTAGCTGTGACATGATCAGTGTAAAGAGACAAGATTGACGTGTCATGGGGCCCACCAGGGAATCCATCAACCGCAATATCCATGCTTCCCTCCACATCAGCTTCAACTCTTCCCTCATCGGGTGAACGAACGTCAGCAACGTCCATCATATCCTCAACATCCACATCATCACCAACATGAATATGGATTTCGCGTTGTCTTCTTGCAGACGCTGTCGGCCTCCTCCGTGCCAGGGGTTCTTCTTGAGTGTCTTCTCTAGCTTCTTTAGCCAAAGAATGGCGTAATCCTATCGTTTTAACCATAATATGAAATTCAAACAAAATACTTACATTACAACTTCATATCAATTCATATAAAAGAACAAAACAGATGGATCCCGGCGCTATCGGCGCGGGATCTGGCGCCTCCCACGCCACAGGGAGGGTCCTTACAATCCAGACCCTGGAGGATATGCTGAGGGCATGTGCCTTGGAGCAGGGTACTAGTTGGGATAGATACCTACCTCTGGTGGAGTTCTCATGCAATAATAGCTTTCATGCTAGTCTGGGCATGGCACCCTATGAGGCTTTGTATGGCCGGAGGTGCAGGACTCCAGTTTGTTGGACTGAGGTGGGTGAGAGACAACTTCTTGGACCTGAAATGGTTCAGAAAACTTCTGAACAGATCAGAATGATTAGAGACAAGTTGTTGAAGGCTCAAAGTCGACAGAAGAGTTATTATGATTTTAAACACAGGCCGCTGCAGTTTGAGGAGGGCGACCATGTGTTTCTGAGGCTGTCTCCTGTCACAGGTGTAGGACGGGCTTTGGGTGTGAGAAAGCTCAGTCCTAGATTCATTGGTCCATATCAGATCCTTCAGAAGGTAGAACCAGTGGCTTATAGGCTAGCTTTGCCTCCCTAATTATCAGGGTTACATGATGTTTTCCATGTGTCTCAGCTGAGGAAATATGTGGCGGATCCCTCACACGTTTTAGAGCCCGACACAGTTCAGATTAGAGAGAATCTGACAAGTCCTACACGACCCTTGAGGATTCTGGACAGAATGGAGAAGCAGATCCGGAAAAAGACTATTCCCATAGTCAAGGTGCAATGGGAAGGCAGAACACCGAAGGAGGCGACTTGGGAAAGGGAGCAAGAGCTGTTGAAGCTGTATCCCGAGTTGTCTAACAGGTATGTTTCTGAATTTTGCAAACAAAATTCTTAAAAGGGGGGAAGAATATAATAACCATGGCTAAAAAAAATAAAATAATAATAATAAAATAATAATATTTTCATTGTAGTTGGCGGTCCAAGCGTGGGATCTGACCCTCTGAGCGTGGCACTGTAGCTGAAGGCTATTTTTTCGCGATTTTTTGCGCCAGGAGCGCCACAGATGTTGGAAACTGGCGCCAGGAGCGCCAAAGTGGCGTCAGATGCACTGGATTTTGGCGCCATCAGCGCCAGAGTGGCGCGATTTGCGCGGCATGTCGGTCAGGCCACCTATAAAAGGTCATCTCGCGATTTTCAGAGGAAAAAGCATTGTTCCTCTTCTTCCTTGACCCAGGCAGCCATTGTTGCACCATAAAAGCTTCATACCTTCATCCTAATCCATTGAAACACCTCCTAACCACTTCTAAACTTGAATTGAACCACTTAGGAGCCAAATTTCAGCCTAACCCTTGAGAGAAACCCCATTCCTTGAGTTTCTTCAGAGAGTTGAGTATTGGAAGAGGAAAGAAGGCAGTTCAGGGACGCCGGAGTTGGGAGAAAGACTTCTCCAGCCTTCCTTGACCGATTTGAGGTAAGAAACTCAAGTTTTAATCGTTTAATTTGTGAAATGGGTAATGGGGTGAATAGTGACTCATTTGAGATAGGGCTGGAATTAGGCCTAAGTTCTTTAGAAAAGTATAGTTAGGAGGTTGTTCTGAGAGATATGGAATCTTGAAATTGGATTTATGATGAAGTTTGAGTTTGACTTTGGGAGGAAGAAGAGTGAGTGAATGGGAGGTACTATGATCTGTATGAACTTAAATACCTTTACAAAAGTTGTTCATAAGGTCAAATAAACGGTGAAAACATGTTGATACATTTGTTTTGGCTGCGTTGGACAACTGTTGGTTTTTGGTATTAGTGAAGCTTAGAATTGGCTTGTACAGAGTCTTAAAGGGACTCTAAAGACTTAGTCAGACTAAGGTAGACCATTAAGGGTCGATGAATTGCCTAGTAGAAGCTAGGTTATGATGAACCTTAAGATAGGAGACAGAGGGATTGATATAGAAAGGAAGAGAGTTTCCTTTCATATGAACGGTTGAAAACCGTTACTGATGATTTGATTCATGCCTAATGTAGGGTGTGAGAGTCAGACTGCTGGTGGTAGTCACCAAGAGGCTGGAAGAACCGGTATTGAACTAATACTAGGTAAGCTCATTGTTCTTGGGGCTTGTTTTCCTTCTGTGTTCACCACACCCAAGAGGGTGATGGTCTGATATGCCGTGCCTCATGAGTATTGTATGATATTGTTAGTTGGAAATATGTATGTAATGACATGATGATGATTAGTTATAGTTGAACCTTGTGAGGGTGTGATGCTTGGTATTGGTTATGATAATGATATGTGTAGTGATTATATGCTAATTCTCTGGCCAGTAGAATGTCCATATAAGACCTGAGTTGAGTGGAGAGCCCTAACTGGATGATCTTCCTCAGGCAGTGGATCAAAGTCCTGAGTTTAGTGGAGAGCCCTTAAACGGATGATCTTCCTCAGGCAATGTGTGTGTGTGATAGTCCTGAGCGAGTGGAGAGCCCTTTAATGGATGATTCTCCTCAGGAGTTTAATGAAAAGTATGCTTGCATGATACCTAGTCACATGTGATTGTGGCAGGACTGGGATGGCCATGGTTAGGCCAAGTTGTTATATTATATGTATAGTATTGAATCAGGGTGAAGGAGATGATCTCCAAGAACCCTGACCTTGCTAAGATGATTATCTCACCCCTGTTTGGGGCTCATGTTGCAGGAAATGATATCGGAGTTGCTGGGAGATCCCAAGGCTAGAGGCTTGAGACGGGATAAATATTGAAAAGAACCCTAGGCATAGATGACTAAGCCTGTTGGCTCATATTTTGTTGATGTATGCCTGTATTTTGGCACTGGATGTATATTTTACAGTTTTGAAAAGCATGTACTTTGTATATTAAACAGGTTCACCATATATGTATATAATATATTGTTGTTTTGATTAAGCTTCTACTATTGATGTATGTTTATGCTGGCTGCGCTATTCTGATACAATGATAATGTTAATACGCCGGGTGCACACGGGGTGTTACACACATCAACTTCAACTCTTCCCTCATCGGGTGAACGAATGTCAGCAACGTCCATTATATCCTCAGCATCCACATCATCACCAACATGAATATGGATTTCGCGTTGTCTTCTTGCGGATGTTGTCGGCCTCCTCCGTGCCGGGGGTTCTTCTTGAGTGGCTTCTCTAGCTTCTCTAGCCAAAGAATGGCGTAATCCTATCGTTTTAACCATAATCTGAAATTCAAACAAAATACTTACATTAAAACTTCATATCAATTCATACAAAAGAATAAAACAAGTTGCAAGCATAGCCATGTGGATCAATATCAAAAATGGTTCCACAACCTTTGACAATATGTTCTCAAATCACTCTTAACCATACGCTAACATTCTTAGAAAAATGTTAAATAACAACTTCAAATCAAAGCCATCCTGATCAAAACCATTACGGGTTCCATAGCATATGACAGGTTTCAAATTAAAATTGCATTGCACATCACCTCATTCATTAACTTTGATATTACTCTTAACCACTGACAAGGCCTACCAAATCTTACATAACAAGTTCAAATCATTGCCATCTAAAACATCATTAGTAAGCCTACCATAACATTTAACAATATCATTTTAAAATACAATTGAATTCCACTCCACTTCATTCATTCATAAACTTTGAAATAAGTCTATTACTTGCATTCACCCAACCACTTAATTCATAAATGGCATGATTGACAATTTAACTTTATCAACTACCTACTTATTGGCATCCTAAACATCAAATTAATCTAGTATACCACTGGCAAAAAAATCACAATTCACTTCATTCATCCAATTCCAAAAATTACAAGTCAATGCCCATACAGATTGGCAATCCGTAAGCCCCATACGGATTGACAATCTGTATGGGCTTATGGATTCATGGCTTCTTACGGATTCAATGATTTTGCTTCTAACGGATTGGGAATCCGTAGCCATCTAACCTCATTCGTATATCAAATCAACGTAAACAATAGCAGAAATAACAAAAATTAAAGCCAGAACTCACGGATTCGACAATGGCGGCAAGGTGTTAGCTTCCTCCTTCGTCAATGGAAGTCAATGGCAGAGCGAGGAGAAGACGAAGTGCATGCAGCGGCAAGGGAGCGGAGAAGACGAAGAAGAAGACGCTAGGTGTATAAGAAAACTTTCAAACCCGTCCCTTTAATTAACCATTTTAACATGGGCATTTCCGATATTACACTATTCATTGCTGGGTGTATAAGGAATTCCTCTCGTGTAGGAAGTTAAAGTCCTATAACAATTATCAATGTTTGAAACTTATTCTAGTACTAGTTTATAGTAAGTTAATAATTCAACTTATTTTAGTTATTTATCTTAAAACATTAGTTTATAATTTTTAAGGGTATAAAAGAAATTCAACAATTAATACAGTCCATATTTCTTATAGTTAGGACCAAAATAATAGACTCCTTTGTTTTTTATGTGAGGGAATAAGCTACTTATTTTTCTTCTATTTTAAGCCTCCTTGATTTATTTAAAATTTATCTCTTTATTTTTTTTATTTTGGATTATAATTTTAGGTGAAAAATAAGAAAACACATCATAAAAATTAGAACAACTAGGATGTTCCATTTTTTTTCCAAAAGCTAATAGATTTCCATACTTAAAAAATATTAAAGAAAATTATTAAATCTTCATCATTCCTTAAAGATATATTATTTTAAAATTCTTACACTAGTTTTTAAGATGATAAATTATTGTAAGCAAATTCAAATATTAAAAGTAAAATAATATGATTACACACACGTTTATATAAAGTTATGACCAAATAATTAAATATATTCTCTTATATTATTTTACATGAATACGTAACCCGCGAAATTAACTTTTAAGGTAACTTAAAAATTCCCAAGTTATCTAAAACTTACAAACTAAAAGTTGAGAGCCGAAAAAACTAAAAACTGTATAAGAATTATACTTAATTATATGGATTATGTTCTACGGATAATTTATTTTAACTCACTAATTATGTGGGATGTGGATTCTATTACTATAGTATACGACCCATTTATTTAGTGATCAACTTATCACCTAATTATAATAATTATTTATTAAACTCACTTAATACATAATTATATTTTGTTATTTATATTGATTTGTGTAATTATGACAAACAACAAATTGTCCAATCACATACAATATTTCAGTTTGGGGCGGGCAGCGTGGTTAATATTTTGAAGACAATTGTTTTCCGCACTACCCGAATTACTTTCTGCACTTCCGGAAATGCAGGAAAAAAAACACCAATTTTGAATTCCTATTTTTTTTGGGCCAGCACTTGTCCACGACTTCAACTTGAATAAAAACTGGACCATTCCTTAAGTGCATACTGTTTATACATTAATGGTAAAATTGTTTTCTGTGTTTTACTCTCATTTTCAAATGTATTTCTAATGGTTTTTCACTAAAAGCTGTATATAATTTCTTCTGTCATGTTTAAATGCAAATACAGGACAGAACTACCTCACCATAATGGCATTGAAGATATGAAGGAGATGGTGGTCCTCCAAACTCGTTGAAAATTTATAAGTAACTGTTAAAATTATTGGATGCAGAATACTTTTTTGCTTTTAAAGATTATATAAAAAAATAATAAAATTTAGGAAGGAAAAAAAGTAAAAATAAAAAACATTTAAATACTAATAATGTATGGACGCGAGGAAGTGATACTAAGATAGCGTAGACAGCACTCTTAAACCCTAAACCTTGGCTTGCGGTGAGGGAGGTGTGGTTGTCGCAAGGTTGCATAAATGGAGGAAGCAAGAGTTCAGAAGAATTTCCCGGTGAAGCCGAAGCTGAAATCGAAAGCAAGAACCCCTAAGCAAACCCCTGAATCCAAGTACTGGTCCTCCTTCAAGACCCAACAAATTCCCAATCTCATCTCCGTTCCTTCCATCACGTTCTCTCCGACACCCCCTCACTCCTTCGCCGCCGCACACTCCGCCTCCCTCACCCTCTTCAGCTCCGAAACACTCTCCCCCGCCGCCACCATCTCCTCCTTCTCCGACGCCGTCACGTGCGCCTCCTTCCGCTCCGACGCCCGCCTCGTCGCCGCCTCCGACCTCTCCGGCCTCGTCCAGGTCTTCGACGTCAAGTCCCGCACCGCCCTCCGCAGCCTCAAGTCCCACTCCCGCCCCGTCCGCTTCGTCCACTTCCCCCGCCTCGACAAGCTCCACCTCATCTCCGCTGGCGACGACGCCCTCGTCAAGCTCTGGGACGTTGCCGAGGCGACCCCAGTCTCCGAGTTCCTCGGCCACAAGGACTACGTCAGGTGCGGAGACTCCTCCCCTGTGAATTCTGAAATCTTCGTTACAGGCTCCTATGACCATGTCGTCAAGCTCTGGGATTCTAGGGTTAGGGATTTGAAATCGTTGGTGCAGGTGAACCACGGCGCGCCCGTGGAGGATGTTGTGTTCTTGCCGTCCGGAGGGATGGTTGCAACGGCTGGTGGGAATTCGGTTAAGCTGTGGGACTTGATTGGTGGAGGGAAGCTTGTGTATTCCATGGAGAGTCACAACAAGACGGTTACATCGATTTGTGTCGGGAGAATTGGGAAGGATGATGGAGAAGAATCAGCGAATCAGTTTAGGATCATGAGTGTTGGGTTGGATGGGTACTTGAAGGTGTTTGATTATGGATCATTGAAGGTTACACATTCCATGAGGTTCCCCGCTCCTCTTCTGTCGGTCGCTTACTCGCCGGATTGTTCCACCAGGGCAATTGGGACATCCAATGGAGTGATCTATGCTAGCAAGAAGAAGATGAAGGAAAAGGA
>PYAF01002852.1:309460-329700 GCA_007407185.1 Glycine tomentella | reverse complement strand
GTTGCGATTTGAAATAAAACGTGCCAACTGATGGTTGGGAGTTAATATGTACTGTATGTTCCTTAACAGGATTGGTTAATCTGACACTTGGTCTTGTTTTGTGTTAATAATACATTTCTTCTAGTCAATACTTGAGTGAAAATTTTTCGAAGGCATTCTTCTCTTTCTGTCCTCTTTCATATGAACATTTTGGAATTAGTTAACACATATAATGTTTCAGCTATATTGACTACCTGTTTTTGGGAGATTATGTTGATCGAGGACAGCATAGCTTGGAAACCATTACCTTGCTACTTGCTCTTAACGCAGGCTACTGTTTAATTCTAGGTTATTTGTCGGGTATTATTGTATTTGTTTTTTTTGTGTGTTTATAATTGACCTTGTATTGACATTCTTGTGTAGATTGAATATCCCGAGAATGTTCACTTGATACATGGAAACCATGAAGCTGCTGACATAAATGCACTATTTGGTTTCGGATTGAGTGCATTGAAAGAATGGTAGAGACAGAAACGTACTTGGATTGATTCAATTTTTGGATTCAACTTTGCAACTAACAATGTGCTTTGGAGGGTGAAAATGATGGGATATGGGCATGGACACGATTCAATCAACTATTTAATTATCTTCCATTAGCTGCTCTTATTGAAAAGAAAATTATCTGTATGCATGGTGGCATTGGAAGATCTATCAATTCAGTAGAACAGATAGAAAAGCTTGAAAGGCCCTTAACAATGGATGCAGGATCTATTATTTTAATGGACCTTTTAGGGCACCTTTTCTTTGTTATCTATCTATTTTATTTGTCATGTGGTTTCTTGTTATGTTTGTGTTCCCTTTCTGTACCTTTTTTGAGGGAGATCCCAAATGCAACAGTATGGTTGCTATTTTATGACCTGCTGGTTTTGAATCTTCAAAACAATCTCTCCACTTGCGGGGGTGGTTGCAAACACTTATCATCCCCAAATCCCACTTGGTGGGAGCAGTTTGCATTGGCTGCCTTTTTTTTTTTCCCTTCATTTTTTTTATTACAACATCTATGGGTTTGTGTAGGTCTGATCCCACAGAATTGTTGTCCTGATATCAAAGCATTGCTTGCTGTGAGTGGGGTGGTGTAACTTGTGACAAGTAGGGACATGTTGGTCTTGACCTGAATGGAGAATCAATCTATGGTGGACTTGACAATTCGAGTAGTCTCCAAAATAATCTGCAGGTTTTGAATGTGGCTAATAATAACTTCAATTCTGAGATACCATCTAGATTCAGCAAACTGAAGGACTTAAACATATCTGAATTTGTCATATGCTGGTTTTGTGGGGCATATTCTAATAGAGATTTCTCAGATACAAGGTTGGTTACTATAGATATCTCTTTTCTCTTATTCAACAGGACACTGCTGAAACTCGAGAGTGTAGAGCTACAAAAGTTTGTGATTCACCATATGACAGGAGATTCACAAAATATAAAAAAATTCCCCTATCTTTATTATGCTTCTTTTCCAAATCCAGAATCTACAGGGTTTAGGATTTTTTGACTTGAAACAGAGACAAGGAACTAATATTTGATTGAAAAACTTGCTTAGGAGAGTCTCCCAGCCCTATCATATACACAGACATCTCCTATAATTAGGGAAAGAACATTACAAGATACTTAGTCTATTTACCCTAATTATGTACAGCTATTAAAAGGAAATAATTACTATAAAATCAATCAAATACTCTAACAAAATTTTAGCCTATATTGTAAAATTCAATAATCTTATCATCACAATCTCAATAATACAATCTTATTGTAATATCGACATTTTGTTTGGATTTTCTTTATGTAGCTTTATTTAGGAGGACTTCCTTCTGTCAATGGGGTTTTACAGATGATGAGATATTGCTGAACTTGGTGTGAGCTGAATTAGGCCAAACCATTACATGCAGTTAGAACTTAGAATGATTATTATTGATTGTAAAATGTGCAACTCTCCATTACAAAGCAAAAAATCTATTTTTCTCATATATATATATATAATATATTAATTTTGCTGATAAAAAAAAAAGCAAAAAATCTATATTTTATTATGATACTGATTGTCTACACTGTTCTCACATGGTAAAAATATTATCCAAATCATTTTCTGACAATTTTGATAAATCCAGAAAGCAATTTATTGAAACTTATAACTATATCTTGTTTATATCATACGTGCTTGCCAGAAGGACTTGAGAATATTGTGGACGATCGACAAGCTGTACAAGTACTCTAAGAGTCAGTTGTAATGGTGTTTGTTTCTCATTTTATTTTGTCACTGCTGGGCTAGTGTTAGTGGTCCTAGGATACTTTGGAGGCTCCTAAGAATTTTCTATTTTAACCTGGATTCTATTAAAATAGATTTGGTTTTTCTTTAATTTTATTTTAAATGTTTTCAATGTTTAAGAAAGTGTTGCTACATGCAGATTGAAAGTCGTAGGAGATTTCATATCATCCGCTCCTGGGATCAAGATGGGTGAGTTGTCTATCGGTGTTTCATGAATTCTCTAGCTTTTGATCTGGCTGTTTTTCTTTCATGGAAATATGGCTTTATTCTTTAATGTTTTATGCAGGTATCGTGTTGCAGAGGTTGAATGGATACAAGATATTATGCCACCAGAAGGAACAAGTGAAAGCGAGACTGTAAGTTCACTAAAATTTTGTTATGAATGTGTTTGTAAGCTCAATGTCATGTTGGATAGAATGCTAGTTTATTTGACTATCTGCATGCATATGAGATTTTTTTTTGGGTGTACAATGGTGGTAATGGTGTTTGTACTTAAGATTCCATGCAAACTACTCTAACTGCCACCGTTAGGCCCACCCTAGTGGTTTGAATAATGAGATCTTTGATTGCCCTTCAAGTGTATATTCTTTTATGCTTTAGTTTAAATGTTAAGGCTTAGCTACAAGTCTGATGACTCTTTATATTGAATGCATTTTACTGTAACAAATTGATCCATCTTTGTAAGTAATAACTTTTGTTATGTTGTTACAGTTAGAACAACAAACATATAATGCAGCTGAATATGCTCAATCGTGGATAGCAAGAGCTAAAGAAGCAGCAAGACATGGTAATTTTAAACCATAATTATATGATGTTTACCAATGACTTCTTTGTACTTTGGTTATAGTGAAAACCAAGATATTATATGATGTATACCCTACCACCTAGGACTACTTTATACTTTGGTTCTAATGACAACCAAGATATATTGGTCATCGCCTTTTTCTTTTCCCATTTTTTTTGGGGGGGTTGCTGAACATATATTTCCAGCACTATCATAGGAATCTGTTAATTCTGATGATGCTTTAGTTTTGTTGTCCTATGTTACCGAATAGAACTGACCTTCTTTTCCTCTTTGCACCTTTACAAATGACAATTGACTGCTGCAATACTAAACTACTGGAATGTCATACAGATCCAAGAAAACTTGAGAGACTCGCCAGTGTTGAAGTAATGATGCCCTCACCAAAAGACCCTGAGCGCTTTAGTTTTTGGGTAATTACATATATCTGTGACTTGACATCAGTTTTTTCGTTATGGGTGAAAACATCACCTTTGGCTATTTTTGTGAACTAACTTAGGCTTTGATTGCAGTTGGCTACTCTCTCCAATCGGAGGCCTGCGGAAAGATTGGATCTCCTACGCATAAGAGACACTGCTGAGGTATTAAGCCATTTGACCTTCTGAGAGGGAGGGTTTGTTGAATTTGATCTTCAGATAATGCATTTTATTCCTGTAGCTTAATTCTATGGATGGGAACTTTTGTAGTTACATTTGTATACATTGCTTGCTTGTTGCCATATAAAAAACATATTTTCTTCCTTTTCTATGTAGAGGATTAGACGGGGCCTGATATATCTCCGACAAGAAGAACAAGACTGCAGAATTCAGTAAAAGACAAGCTGAGGACTAGCATTATTATTGCAATTGAATATTTGTTTATTGCAAATTCATTTACAAGTCACATAATATTCATCGGCCTCGTAAATAACTGTTGATGGGGTCATTTTTGTTGTAACACAGGGTTGAACCCAGTTTTTCTAATATATATAATCATCTACAACACATTTTTTATTGGCCATCTGGTTTTTGAAAATAGTTTGTAAGTTGATTAAGCTGGCGGAATGCAGATGTAATAAATTAAATCATATTTGGGATGGCGTCTAGCATGGACTAGTAAGTTAAATCTATCATGGACCATTATTTACACCCTTTGGATGATTTAAGATATCCAACACACCAAATTCCTTTTCCGACCATCCACAGCCTCTCTCCAGTGTCTGTGCTGGAGGTGACACAATTTCCCCCTCTTTTCTGCTTCTTCTCCGGAAGCTACAAGACTTGCACCACATTAGATCCCATTGCTATCGAATATGAAAACACAAAATCATCTTCTTCATTGAACCTGCAACTCCTAACCCTACTCCATCTTTGCCTTGTGAATCCTTTACATTCAGAAATTTTAGTTACATGTCATAAAATCTTGTTCCAAATCATTAAACAAAAATCTAAAATGAATATGGAACATCAACAATCTTTTAATCTATGCCAAAAAAAAAATCCAGATCCTAATTAAAAAAGAGGAAAAAATAAATTCAGATATGAGAGTAGAAGAGAATTGCTTGGGTAGTTGGGTAAGAGATTGAGGAAGAACATGGTGGCGAATCTGTGACGAAGCAAAGCAACAATGGTGGCGAATCCGTGACGAAGGTTGTGGATCTATGACAGGCAAATTTGCAATGGTTGAACTATCAAAGGTGGGAATGGTGAAGGTGAAGGCACTGTTGGTCATTGGGGGCATCGTTGGTAATCAGAGGCATCGTCAGAGGTGTTGTCAATCATCGAAAGCGCCATGGTTGTCTGTGGGAGAGGGAGGGACGTAGTAGAGGAAAATATTCAAATGAGGGTGGATTTATGATAACATTGTATACCTTGATAAATCCAAGGATCTAAGTGTGGTCCATGATAAACCACTTACCTTATTAGTCCATAGTCCACACTAGATGTAGTTTGTCCATATTTGGAATAAGCAAGAATGTTTTACAAGTCCATCCCAAGATCACAAATTACTTTAGTGGGGGTTTGCTGTCTTATAAATTGTCTTACCAATTGTTTGGATCCTGTGCAAATTTTCAAACCTATAATACAAGGCAAAAATATTAACCAGTGTTTTTTCATTGGTTAAGAAATCAATGATAAAATACTTTTATATAATTTTTTTAATAATATAATCTAATTATGATTTCTAATTTATACTTATTATAATTTTATTTATTTATTATTTTTTCTCCAATGTTCTTGAAAAACAAATGTCCATTCACGGTAATCAACACTCCGAATCATTTATATATTCGAGTTTGTAAGGTGTTCTAAAAAAAGAGTAAACATTAGGGCATCTCTAATCGGGTTGCTCTTCTTTCATGAACAATGCTAGCAACTCAAGTCTTCCTTTTTAGACGTTGGGGAGCAATTTATGTGGGGGTGCAAAGAAAGCACCATTATTAGAGTAACCCGTGTTTTTTTTTACTATTTAGTGAGGTTCACTTAATTTTATTAAAACATTAGTTTACATTTATTTATAAAAAATATTTGCTTACAAATAATTATATTTATTAACTATTTACAAATTAAACCATATTTTAATTTTGTGTTCCTTTTACACAAATAAAAAAATATGATTATTTTTAAAAAATATTTATTTAAAATATTAGTACATAGTAGTTTTACATGTTTTATAAAAATATTTAATTAAAATAGTGTATTTTTATTTAAACCTTTCCAATCCTTTTTCTTTATAATTTAAATTTTGAAGTGAAGATTTCATGTAATTAAAAATTATTACATATTTATATTATTAAAACAATTGACATAAAATATATTAAATTAAAGTTAAGATAAATAATAAAATATAAAAGAGTGAAAAAAATTGTGGGATCTATTTAAGAAATTGATTAAGTTACTTAAAATAATAAAGATGATATATCATTATTAGAAGAAGTGAAAAAAAAAATAAAGAATAACAAGTCATGTGATTGGCTTAACTAGATATGCCCTAATATTATTTTCTTTGGACATCAGTTTTTGGCACCTCGATGTCAAGGAGACAGTATTTAATTAGCTAGAATGATTCGCTATTGCATTTGTTAAGTTGTTGGACATAACATAACGTCTTATTGGCAACATGATACTATTATATTAGGGTCCCAATGCATTTGTTTTATCAATCATTCCTTCTCTCAATGTTGTACATATTGAATTTTTCTGTAATTTCTACGAAAAAGGTTTCTTAATAAAATCAGAGTAGTGCATTATCCAGTTCCATTTTACTCTGTGATTGCTTTTAAGTATTAGCTGTCCGTGATTCATATCAATCCGACAACTTTTGCATGATCACATTATTAATAGTATATAGAAATCATCATCAGTTAAAAGTTAAAAGTTGACTTTGTGCTTAAAAATAGAGGTTTAACCGTTTAGGGTGTATTTGATAAGTGGAGAAGTCTGAGAAGAATTAGAGGAAGAAGAAATAAGTAAGTAAGAAAAGAAGAGAAGAGAAGAAAATAAGTGAGAAATGAAAAAAAATAAAATAAAAGTGATTTAATAGAAAAAAATAAAGTAAAAATATTTAAGTTAAAGTTATCTAGTATTATATTTATTTTATCTACTTATTTTTAATGTGATATTATAATGATAGAAAATGGGTGAATGCAACAGATGCGATATACGTATACATGTTTCTCGCATCTCATTTATGTCCAAATTCGCTCATATTAGAGTGGAATTTTTTAGCTGTGGAACCCATTTTTTGTGTGAATATTTTTGTTCTCTTTCAGTGATCATTGCTACCAAACCACTCACACTTCCTCATATTTTCACAATTCATCGCCGCCTCTCCTCACAATTCTTCACCGACTCTCCTCGCTCCTTCCACTCTCTTTAGGGCCACCAAATCACCCCTTAATAAGGATTGAAGGAAAAAGGTGAAAGAGATTTTGTGGTTGAATCTGACTATTATTTTAATAAAAACTAAAACCTAATATTTATTAATTAAAAAAATATTTTTTAACATACATTTTTTATCAGTTAAAATTAATTAAAAATTCTAAAATCAAAATAGAGATTCATTAAATAAGATGTAAAAGTTAGTAAAAATAATATGTTCAAAGAGTGTATTAGTAACATTTCTGTTAGAGTATGTTTAGATAGAAAATTTTAACTAAGGAGAGTAATTTATGAGAGAATTTAAAATTATTTAATCTAAAATTCATTGTTTGGATGTTTTTATATGAAAAATTTAATTTTTTGAAATTTTAAAACAAAATTTTAAACAATTAAAAATATGAAATTTTAATTTCCTTCTAAAAGGTGAGAAATTGAAATTACCTTCTTCTATAAACCTCAATCTATTGCTCGCAACCTTGCACCGCACCGCAACCGTAACCTCTTGTTCGCAATCCTCGCACTCGATGTGGTTTCCACCATGGAAGACGACAACTATTGCACTAAGGCTGCTGTCACATCACACGTTTCATATCTGTGATAGGGCGGGGGCGCATGATGGAGGATGCGATGAAGGTGGTTCCCGGTTTGGTGACGGCGGAACAACACTGTTGAGGTTACGATTTCTTCGCAGTTTATGACGACCACATAGAGACATTGGTAACCAACATTTGTCACAACAGGCTGCACTTTTTGCTGACAGAGGAAGTAGTGAGGGAGACCGCAACAGACAAAGGGTTAGATTGGTGTCAGGTGATGTATTCCTGTTGCATGAAGATGGACAAGAAAATTGAAGTTGATGAAGAACACGATGATGGAGAAATATAATTTGGTTTATTTAAACAAAAAATTTTAAAAATTCGAGAATTTTAATTGATACATTTTAATTTTTCTAAATTTTAAATTTTTTAAAAATTTAAAATATTTCTTCCAAAAACACTTTAATGATAATAAATTTTCAGTTGAAGTTTGTTGAAATTAATTATTTTATAAACATTGTCTTTGCCCAAAAGGCCAAAAATTTCTGTACATCAGCGTCAATGCCCTCACGACATTGATGCTTTGATTAATATGACATGTCTCTTAGTCTAAATTTACTTTTTGTTAATTATCTGATTGGCCAATGCAGCAGCACAGAAGAAGCATACTTCATAACGTGATGAATTCACATTATCAGTCCTTTATATTTCTCTCATAAAGTACGAGGAAGCTGCTGAGAAATATGAATAGCAAGCAGATCATGATGTTGACATACCTGTTTTGTTAATATTTGAGGAAATTGGATTATGCTTTGCATATGAACTGCAAGAATGCTTCAAAATTGATATCCCGATGTTTTTTTTTTTTATTTTTTTTTTAAATAACCCGCAAATATAAGTCACTTGCTGATTTATATTTTCAAAACAATTCTCTAACTCATTTGTTTACAAAAACTATTATTTGACATGTAATTTGAATTTAAATAATGTTAATAAATGATTGGAAAGCAAATACGTTCTCTTGTGGTATAAAATCGGCCAATGTCCGTAATCAAATAAAGTTAGAGTCTGTATCAAATGTTAAATCGGATGGAGATGTTATAACCTGTCTAATTTAACATGTTTAAGAACATTTTTAGTACTATATTTCAAATTGAAATTTTAGATTATTTTTTGATGATTTTATAGTGTCATTGTAAGATTGATGATCTCTCAAAATTTTTCTTATTTTCTTTAGTGATAGATCTCATTTTGAGATTTTAAGGAAAGAGGAAAAAAATTATTCTTTTTAAATATTGTATAAATCTTTAGGGCTAGAGTTTGTGTAGATATGTTTACCTTCTTAATTAGAGGACCTATTAAAGATTAGATCTTAAACTAAATATCTTTTGTTTATGATCTAGATGTATATTTTTTAATATTTCCCGTCTTAATAAGGGCTATATTTCCTTTAAAGAAAAAATAAGGGCAACATTTCTGGTTTAGAATTCTTTAATTTTAACAAATATTTAGCTTCGTCAGTTGCCATAATCAAATGACGTTAGAGTCTATACCAACTTTTTTTAATAGGATCGACATGATTCATCCTCTAATTTAAGCACACTATATTTCTGCTTTGTATCGCTGTTTTTTCTTTCTAAAGGACCGACCTAAGTTTAAAGCAGATAAAGTCTTAACTATAAGCATTCAAACAATACTTTAATGTACTAATAATATTTTAAAAAATTAAAAGTTAATAATTATTAAATAAATAATATCAAGCTGTTAAGAATAACTAAATATTTATGTCCAAAAAGAAATTCATTATAATGTTATTTTTGACAAAATATTTTAGTTAGTTTCTACCTCATTTTATTAGTGAAGTTTGTTTGATTGTTTGCTAAACAAGTTTTTTTAGTATATTTTTTTGTAGCTTTTACCATTTTTTTTAATGTTACTTGAGGTAACTTCTTTTAAAATGTTACTTTCTAGCTTTCAAATTTTTATATTTTCTATTCTTTTTTTATCTTTAACATATTTATCAAATTGTCTAATTATCCTTTTTAAATAAATTATGATTTTATTATTTTTATGTTATTTTACACTTTCAAGTTACTTTAACAGTTAGTTTTACCGAACAATTATAATTTAGTAAGCTATCATTTTCATTTAGTTTTTTTTTCGAATATAGCCTAAATAGGGTTTACTAAGATTTTTGTCCATGAATTTTTTCAAATTTTTTGTTTTAGTTCCTAAATAAATATTTGACCAGTCAAAGTCCTTAAAGTTTTCTTATGTTATAACTCTTACTAACGTTTAGTCTATGTTGTTAGAGTATGTCGTTAAATGATCATGTGACGTCCTATCAGATCACCACATGATATTTTTTTTTAATTTTTTAATGTGGTTCATTTTCTAACACCTTTTAGCCGCTAGAGATTGTTTTTCTCTTAGTTAAATTAATTGTCTAGACCCAAATCCAACAACACCAACCACCCTTCCTTCTCCATCTCCTTTATATTGACGACAAACACCGTCCTCCTCGCCACCCATCTTGATTGCTGCTACAGTTGCCATCGCCCTCCATACACAAGTTTTCTATCACATCCTCCTTTCTACTCTCTCACCCCACATTGGTGGGTTTAGGCTTTTGAGCTGCTTTCCTAGCCTATATAGGAGACCTTGGCAAGATCTATAGAATAGATCTTGGCTTGACGATTTTCACAAAGTTTGGATCAAGGTTGCCATCGACGAGATTTGGTCGACGTTGTCACCAAAAGATTTGAGATTTTGAGTTTATGGATTTGTTTTTCCTTTTGAGTTTGGGCTTCAAACTTATTCTAGACATGAATTTGTTATGAATGTGCTGTGTTTTTTTGTATGTTGGTTTAAGTTAAAAACAAGTTTGATTTGGATGAATTTGTGTTTTGTAGTATTTGAGGTTTGTTGTTGTGTTCTTGAGTTTGATTTGGGAAGAACTGTTGGATTGAACTTTAATAATAATAAATTAGATATGTGAAGAGTCATGTCCCTAGGTGAAGAAGTTACTCATGTGAAGAATCATGTCCTTAGGTGAAGAGTTACTCAAGTGAAGAGTCATGTCTTTAAGTTTCTTTAAGTTTACGTTAGTAGACCATTATAAATAGCATCTCATGTAAAAGGCCAATGTGTGGCTTGATAGACCATTATTTAAATACATCAGAAGTATTCTATCAGAGAAATTATTGTGTGTTTGTGTGAGTGTACCAGTGTGTGTGAGGACCTGTGATACCTCAAATTGGTATCAGAGCGTGAGAAAATGGAGAATGAGCCAAGTAGTAGTCTGCCACTACCCCGCCTTACAAAGGCTAATTACGAAAACTGGAGTATCCAGATGAAAGCTCTTTTGGGAGCCCATGATAGTTGGGAGTTTGTCCATGGTGGTTTCGAGGAACCAACATCCACAGCAGGATATACGGCGGCACAGAACAAGACATTGAAGGAGACGAGGTTGAAAGACAAAGGGGTGTTGTACATGTTATTCCGGGCAGTTGATGATTCCGGGTTTGAGAAGATCGCTGGTGCAACAACTTCAAAGGAAGCGTGGGACATTCTTGCAAATGTCTACAAGGGAGCCGATCGAGTTAGACAGGTTCAACTTCAAACTCTCTGTGGAGAGTTGGAAGGAATGAAAATGAAGGAAGAAGAAGGGGTATCCAGTTTCATCACCGGGTCCAGACCGTGGTAAATCAACTAAACAGAAATGGAGAGGTGTTGTCCGATGCTAGAGTGGTGGAGAAAATTCTGAGGTCTCTCACTAACGACTTCAAGAATGTTGTATGTACGATTGAGGAGTCAAAGGACCTAGCAACGCTCATCGTTGACGAACTTGCTGATTCCTTGGAGGCACATGAACAAAGAAAGAAAAAGAAGAAAGAAGAGTCACTGGAGCAAGCACTCCAGACAAAAGCTTCAATCAAAGACGAGAAAGCGCTTTATTCTCACAATTTCCGAGATAGAGGTCGTGGCAGAGGTAGACGTGGACATGACTGAGGTGGTAGAGGCCGAGGTCAAGAAGGAAGGAATAAGGAATAGGCTTAATCAAGTAGACAGAATTGGATTACATCCATTATCTCAAGTTTTGGATCAAACAAATCCATTGAACCAAATAGTTCATGGGAGAAAATTGAGTTATTTGGGTTCTGGAGGATTGACGGGGCGAACTGCTAGTTTTCGGATACGAGATATCCACCCTAGTCACTATGGACGCATTTGTCCAATTGACACATTGGAAGGAATCAATGTTGGACTTCTAGGTTCTCGTTCTCGGTGCTCCGGTCAAGGTAAATTCTTTACTTGTCTTCACCTTCGGACATCTAGAAAGCCGAACTGACTTGATGGCTTTGCTTTGTAAGGGCTTGACCTCTGATGTATGGAAGTACGTGGTTGAAGTGAATTCCTTGGAAGAGGCCGACATTCAAATCAATCGAATGTAGAGTGTTTTAAATGCAAAAAGTATGGACATTACTCAAGAGATTGCAACTCGGACAGATGTCACAACTGTGGTCGAGTCGGACATTTTGCGAAGGATTGCCGAGATGAAAGAAGAAATGAAACTTCAAACCTTGTTACAGAAGGAGAAGTAAGAGATGAAGGAATTTTGATGATGACTAGAAGTGAAGTCAACCAGGGATCCGAGATGGAAGGGTATCTAGACACTAGTGCAAGCAATCATATGTGTGGGCATAAGCATTTGTTCAGTAATCTGAGACAAATAGAAGCCGAACATGTTTCGTTTGGAGATGCTTCAAAGGTTGATGTCAAAGGCCGATGTATGATTTGTTTCTTGCAGAAAGATGGACGAATTGGGCGCATCTGAGATATCTATTACGTGCCCGATCTAAAAAGCAAAATTCTTAGTGTGGGACAACTGATGGAGAATGGCTACTCGGTTCTCATGATAGACTGAGTTCTCCTCTTGAAGGATAAACAAGGACGTTTGATAGTTCGAGTTCAGATGGAGAAAAATAGAATGTTCAAACTAATGTTGAGGAGTGTGCAGGTCGACTGTTTGCAAACCAAGATGAGTGATGAAGTATCCTTATGGCATCGCTGGTTTGGGCATCTTCACTACGGAGGTCTGGCCGAGATGATGAACAAGAAAATGGTGGATGGGTTGCCGAGTTTGAACTATGAAAATAGATTTTGTGAAGAATATGTGCTAAGCAAGCATGCTAGGAGTCCATTTCAAAAGACGGCCAAATATAGATCTCAACAACCACTAGAACTAATTCATACCGACTTGTGTGGACCCATCTCTCCTGGGTCTTTCAGTGGAAAAAGGTATTTTGTCTCGTTTATAAACGATTTTAGTCGTAAAACTTGGGTATATTTGCTGGAAGAAAAATCCAAAGTGCTTGAAGTATTCAAGAGTTTTAAGATGATGATAGAAAATGCAACTGGAAGGCGAATCAAGTCGATCCGTTCTGACCGAGGAAGGGAGTACACACCAATTGCATTTAAAAGGTATTGCGAGGAGCATAGGATAAGAAGGTTCTTATCTGCACCGTACTCACCACAACAAAATGGAGTAGCTGAGAGGAAAAACCGTACCATTCTTGACATGGTAAGATCAATGTTAAAAACGAAGAAAATGCCTAAGGAGTTTTGGGGGGAGGTCGTACTGTGTGCTGTATATGTGCAGAATCGTTGTCCGCATTCCAGTCTGAATGGAAAAACCCCACAGGAAGTATGGACGGGTCAGAAGCCATCAATAGGCCATTTCAGAGTCTTCAGAAGTGTTGCTTATGCACATGTCCCTGATCAGCAAAGAACGAAGTTGGAAGACAAGAGCAGGAAATTTATTTTCATTGGATATGACGAAAAGATAAAGGGATACAAGTTGTTGAATCCTGACACCAGGAAAGTAGTAATAAGTCGAGATGTGAAAGTTAATGAAGAAGATGAATGGAACTAGAGCACTTCATCCGAGGTGATCTTAGATCCTGGACAGATGCTTACTCAACAAGAAGAGAAGGAAGGCGGATCACCAAGTTGGATCCCGACAAGAAGTGAGACATCTGATGAAGACGAGATGAGACAACCCCGAATGAGGAGTTTGCAGGACCTGTATGATTTAACTAATGAAGCTCACCTTATTTGTTTGTTGACAGATTCTGAAGAAAAAACATTTGAAGAGGCAATCCGAGATGAAAAATGGCAAACCGCCATGAATGAAGAAATCAAGGCCATTGAACGGAGTGATACTTGGGAGTTGATCGAGCTGCCAAAAGGAAGTCAGCCCATTGGAGTTAAATGGGTTTATAAGAAAAAGATGAATATTAAGGGAGAGGTAGAATGATATAAAGCCCGACTGGTAGCTAAGGGGTATAAACAAAAGGCAGGAATAGACTATGACGAAGTGTTCACACCCGTTGCAAGAATGGAGACAATCAGACTATTGATCTCGCAAGCAGCGCAGTTTGGATGGCTTATTTACCAAATGGATGTCAAGTCGACATTTCTGAATGGTGTACTTGAAGAGGAAGTGTATCTCGAACAACCCCCGGGATACTTGAAAGCCGGAGAAGAAAAGAAAGTGTTAAGATTGAAGAAAGCTTTGTACAGACTAAAACAGGCACCGAGGGCCTAGAATACTCGCATTGATGCATACTTCAAGGAGGATGGTTTTGAACAGTGTCCTTATGAGCATGCCCTCTATGTTAAGAAAAACGGAGATGATTTGTTGCTTGTAGCTTTATATGTTGATGACTTGATCTTTATGGGGAACAGTGAAGAAATGGCACAAGAGTTCAAGAAAAGAATGTTAAAAGAATTCGAAATGACTGATCTTGGCCTGATGAGATACTTTCCGGTTTGGAAGTTAGACAGGACAAACCGGAATATTTGTCTCTTAGGAGACTTATGCTAAGGGAATATTGAAAAGGTTTAAGATGTCAGATTGTAACCCGGTTTCAACTCCTATGGAACCTGGTTCAAAACTTTCAAAGTATGATGGAGGAGAACGTGTTGATCCAAGAAACTATAGAAGCTTGGTGGGATGCTTGAGATATTTAACATGTACGAGGCCGGATCTGTGTTTAAGTGTTGAATTATAAGTCGGTTTATGGAAGAGCCAAGTTACTCTCATTGGAAAGCGGTTAAAAGGATTCTAAGATATATTCAAGGAACAATCTCTCAAGGACTTCTCTACTCGAAGTTGGAAAATTACAGGTTAAAAGGCCACTCGGATAGTGACTGGTGTGGAGACGTGGACAATAGGAAGAGCACGACTGGTTATGTATTCTTCATGGGAAACACAGTTTTTGCCTGGATGTCAAAGAAGGAACTAATTGTGACTCTACCAACTTGTGAAGCCGAGTACATTGCGGCATCTTGGTGCGTTTGCCATGCAGTTTGGTTGAGGAGTCTGTTGGAAAAGCTGGGACAAGTTCAAGACAGTCCAATCGAGATCTGAGTAGATAATAAGTCAGCAATCGAGTTAGCTAAGAACCCGGTCAATCACGAAAGGAGCAAGCATATCGACGTCAGATTCCATTTCATCCGAGATCAAGTAAAAGGAAAGGTGGAGTTACTTCATGTGGCAAGCCGAGGTCAAGTCGGAGATGTTTTCACGAAGCCATTACAGACATTGCTGTTGGAAAATTGTAAGATGTTGGGGATGAAAGACGGAAGAAATATTTAAAGTTTATGAGGGATTTTGTTGGATTAAACTTTAATAATAATAAATTAGATATGTGAAGAGTCATGTCCCTAGGTGAAGAAGTTACTCATGTGAAGAGTCATGTCCATAGGTGAAGAAGTTACTCAATGTGAAGAGTCATGTCTTTAAGTTTCTTTAAGTTTACGTTAGTAGACCATTATAAATAGCATCTCATGTAAAAAGTCAATATGTGGCTTGACAGACCATTATCTAAATACATCAGAAGTATTCTACCAGAGAAATTGTTGTGTGTTTGTGTGAGTGCACCAGTATGTGTGAGGACCTATGATACTCCAAGAACACCTTGTTGATGTGTGTTGTCTAATAATTTTTGCCAGAAAATGTTTTTTATGGAGTAATAAACAATTATGAGGTATTTTTTAACCGAAAAAATGAACTATCATTAAATAATTAAAAAAATAACATGACAATCTTTGATTTTCATATTATTCTTTAATAGCACAATTTAATCATAGAGACTAAAATATGTAATAAAATAAGAGAATAAGAATCTTAACTGATCAACATTTTATTAAAGACTAAAATCTAAAAATTAAAAATTTTAGGGACTAAAACCTTAATTAATTTTAAATATTAACTATATGTTAAATATTAATTGTTGTTGATATGATTGATGATTCTTTCCATTATTTTTTTATCCATCATTTTATTCACTGATTGATATCATTCCTTACTCTTGTCATTTGTCCCAACTCCCATCACCAATCCCTTCACCTGTTTATTTAACATGATCATCATCAACCATTTTCATTTAACAAAGGTTTGTAAGATCTGCACTAGCCAATTGACCTAAGAGTTCCTCTCAAAGACGATTCACATTTACCTGCCTTAAGACTATTATATAAGGTATTTATAAGTGTATTTTCATTGATTGAAACATAATTCCTTGTGTGTTTTGAAAGATTTCCTACCCCCTTCTTATAATTTTTGCTCGAGCCTTTTGGTGCTTATTGAATTACTTTTAAAATTTCACCTTTTCTCATATATAACTTTTATAAAAATTTCTGTAAAAAAAACATTTAAACAAATATACGGGTGATTTAATTAAAATACCTAATGGCTATGAATGACAGGTTGACATTAATATAAAAAATGGACAAGGTCTGACTAATACTACCTCCGAACGGGAATATAAGAAGAAAAAAATATTTTGAATTAAAATATAAGTAAATTTTAACTAACTTTCTCTTATTTAATGATAATATATCCAAATATCCTTTATTTAATTATAATTTTACTTCTAACAACCTTTTTCTTGGAGAGAGTCTCATAAAATAATATTATAATTAAGATTATTAAAATTAAATGATGTTAACTAACTTTTTTTTAATAGCGTGAGTTATTTTTTCCCTTATATTTCAATCCGAAGGAAGTAGCTACATATATTTCATCATTAATTATTAAACTCATGCTCAAGCAATTTTTGAAAAATAAAATAAAATAGCATTTTAAAAATGTTTCAACTTCATTTAAAAAAATGTTTCAATTTAAATTTTGCTTTAAGTTTTTTAAATTAGCATGATAGATGTAAAATATCCATTGACTTTATTAGTAACTAATCTCAGAAGAAACATTAAAATTGATTATTTCTTTACAAAAATTCTCAAACATATGACGTATTTTTTTTAATATTACAAACATTTTTCATAGGAAGTATCTTCTTTGAAACATGGTCAAATACAAAATATAAACAAAAGACTGTCTTGGTTCGAAACCATTTTCCATCTACAATGTTAGTTTTTTTTTTGTTTTAATTTTTTCTTTTTGGAGTCATAAGGTGGTCTGATGTTTAGGGGAAGAACATAAGGATTGAAATGATAAGGAGGTCTTGACTTTAAATCTTCCTAATAACATAATAACATATTAATAGTTAACATTTTATCGATAAGAAAAAAAGATAGTTTTATTTTAAATAATAAAAAATAATCATTAAATAAGAATTATAACTTTATTATTAATTATAACAAAATATAAAAAGGAGGATTTTAGCAAATAAAAAGATATATATTATCTTGTAAAATATGATTTTGCACTTAAAGAAAATGTCTTATTGATAGCGTAAAAACTCTAAAATTAAATCCCCCATCTCATACTAACACCTAGTAAGAGATAAGAAAAGAGTACCAATATTTACTTCAATTTTTTTTTATAGATTTGTCATAATTTTCATAGATGATTAAGTTTTTGAAAGGCATGATTAAATTTTTTTTATGTAAATTGAAAAAACACAAGAATTAAAATTAAAAAAACCATAAATTGATATAAATTAAATTCATATTTAAACTTTTTTTATATTCGTTAGATAAGATTTGATATTAGATTACAACCCAATTCAATTAATGAGGACATCGATACATTAGAATTTAGAATCTTAATTTTTATGTACTATAAATGTAAATTTTTTTATACTTTTAACTTATAAATAAATATGGTAAATATAATTTTGAAGATAATTATTCTAAAATTTAATAATAAATTTATTTTATACAAGAAATTAAATATTTTTGGAAGATAATGTAAAATCTCTTTACACTTTCAATGAATATAAAGTATAAAATAATTTTACATTATCATTGTCATCCAATAATAAATTATCGTTTAAAGTGCTTTAAGATAATTATTTTAAAAGTAAAAAAAATATTATATATGATAGATTGTAATTGGATGACCATGTAACAAATTTTATATTATCAATATATAACTTTTTTTCTTCAATAATATTTAATATTCTTTTATCCTTAATTATAATATTTAATATGTATATATGTTATTATTTTTATTTTTTAAGAATTGATCATTTAAATTTTGAAATGGATTGCATGTGAATTTAATCCTACGAGAGAAGTTGTAATGTTAGTAAATTCAGTTTTTATATGAATTATGTCAGTGCCTAAATTGCATTTATCTAAAACCTACAGAAATAGAATATTAATTGGAGCTTTAACTTTAGAGTTTATACTACAAGCAATATTTTTAATTATATATATATATATATATATATAATTTCTGGCCCATTTTATTATATGTTCAGATAAATATACTAATTCCATTAAAGTATAAATACATTAAACAAGATTTTTTTCGAATGAGAATATATAAGAAAGAAAACATGTTACAGTCAATTTATAAGATAAATTAATCTTGTTTAATGTATTTATACTTTAATGGGGTTAGTATATTTAATAATTAATGTTTTTATTATTTTATAATTAATTTAATAACTAAAGTAATCATACTTATTTGTTAATAATGATCCATTAAGGGATCAAAATTTCTAATTTTTAAGATTATAAGATCAAATATTACAATTAAAATCTTAAAAAATCAAAATCTTGAATTTGAGAAATTAAGAGGACCAAAATCACAGTTTAACCAAGAAAAAAAGATTAATATACTAATCCCATTAAAATGTATGCCAAAATGACATAAACATGGGGAAAGTTATCAAAGTTTTCATTTGTAATGCTGAAAGAGATTGTTACATGTTAGGTAATTCGCACTTTGATAGTCAAAAAGTTATTATATGTACAACATCAATTTCTGTTAGAATCCTGGGAAGTTAGGATAGACTTTTCAAGCAAGATTAAGAGTATTTTGCTTTGATTAAGATTTAGAATAAAAGTGACATCTTACATGTGGACAAATATAATATTTGTTTTAAAACAAACTTAATAAATAGAATTAATTTTAACCACAAAATAATTAGAAAAAGGGACCGACACTTATATATATATATATATATATATATATATATATATATATATGTGTGTGTGTGTGTTTCTTCTTTAATGCTCCTATTATCTTTTTTGTCATCTTACGTTTTTGTTTTATTATACTAAGCAAAAGAAGGGGAAAAAGAAAAAGAATCCTTGATCTCTAAACCTTCTATAATGGTTATTGTCCTCAAATCACCTAATTACAATTAAACTTCAGTTAGAATGTCACCAAATGTGTTGACTCCTCAGCAAGGGAATAATAAGGAGGTAGAGCTCAAATGTTAAAATACTAAAACTAGTTTGATTAGATAATATTCCCTTTATATTATACCGAACCAAATCAATTCAAATTATGATAAGGCCTTATCCCTTATGGAAAACTCTCTAACTAATCAGGTCAAACTACATTAGCACATAGCTCCACCAACTGAATGATACTTGCACCAATAATGAAGAATTAATCACTAAACTTTTCTCTCATGGGTCACCAATGCCTCCACGTCAGATTAGAGTTCAACTTCTACCAGAACTCACATTACAAATCCATCCACAATGCCAGACGTGCATGTGATTTGATGTTAACAAACGGTCATGATTTGGTGTATTCATATAATAATGGTGGGGTGACTTTCTTTCTAATAATTGTTGATGGGAGTAGAAGGTAAACTATTTTAACTTGGTTGATAAATAATTCATAATTATATACCATAAGCATATGGTTAGAATTAAATTCTATTCATGATCTGTATATACCAAAACTATTAAGAAATATCAACATCTTTAAATAGATCTCGAATATCGAGATTTAAAAAAAAAACATTTTTGTTTACATATTTGCTATTATATCTGGTAACTATTTATATATTTGCTATTATATCTTGCAATTCACGTTCACTTCTTATACCACGTGAAAAGAAAAGTGTCAAAGAGGCTTATAAAATTATTACTTAAAAAAGATCTTATTTTATATAATGAGAAGTCAGATCAAATGCTATTTTCTTCCATTGACAAGGTGCTGTTTTGCTTTTTTATTTTGGCACTCAAGTGTTGAGTTGTACTTAATTTATTTTTAAAATGGCCCTTGAATTTCAAGGATAATAATAAAGGGGGGCCAAAATTGAATGATTCAATTTGTCATGATTTAAATAATATTACTTGGACTTGCAAAAAAGTATTCTAGCCATCAATAATAAGCTACTGAATTATGTGCAATTTAAGTAAGGAGACATTTCATAATCAAGACAAAGACTTAAAGCCTGTCATACCAAATCACTTATTGCTAAATGCTAATATATCAAGTCAGTGACGCCATTGAAAAG
>PYAF01002852.1:272895-296996 GCA_007407185.1 Glycine tomentella | reverse complement strand
TCTGCTGTTCAGGCTTTTGGGTTGGTTCGTAGTGAAGTGGATCATTCAGTCTTTCATAGGCACACATCTTCTGATAAGTGTATCTATCTTTTGGTATATGTTGATGACATCATTATTACTGGTAGTGATCAACCTGGAATTGACCAGTTGAAGCAGTACTTGTTTAGTCAATTTCAGACAAAAGATCTTGGTAAGCTTCATTACTTCTTGGGTATTGAAGTAGCACAGTCTAGACAGGGCATTTCCATCTGTCAAAGGAAATATGCCTTAGACATCTTAGAGGAGACTGGTATGTTGGGGTGTAAACCAGTTGATACACCCATGGATCCTAATATCAAGTTATTGCCTGAACAGGGGGAGCCATTATCTGATCTTGGTCCTTATCGAAGGTTAGTTGGGAAGCTAAATTACCTCACTGTGACTAGGCCAGACATCTCGTTTGCTGTTGGTGTGGCTAGTCAGTTCCTCGATTCCCCATGTGATTCTCATTGGGATGCAGCTATTCGTATCCTCCGGTATATCAAAAGGGCACCAGGAAAAGGTTTACTATATTCGGACCAGGGACACACAGAGATTTGTGGTTACTCTGATGCTGATTGGGCAGGGTCACCCTCAGACAGACGATCTACTTCAGGTTATTGCATCTTCTTTGGCGGGAACCTAATCTCTTGGAAGAGTAAGAAACAAACTGTTGTAACTCGATCTAGTGCAGAGGCTGAGTATCGTGCAATGGGTGTCGCTGCCTGTGAGCTCATCTGGTTAAAGCAGTTGATTAAGGAGCTTCATCTTTGTGCACAACGACAGGCCATGACTCTTATTTGTGACAATCAAGCCGCTCTACATATATCCTCTAATCCTATTTTTCATGAGAGGACCAAACATATAGAAATCGATTGTCACTTCATTCGAGAAAAGATTCAGTCAGGGGAAATTCAAACAACCTTTGTCAACTCCAACGATCAACTCACAGATATCTTCATCAAAGCTCTTAGGGGTCCTCGGGTTGAATATATATGTAACAAGCTGTGTGCTCACAATATATACGCACCAGCTTGAGGGGGAGTGTTAGAATACTATAATACATATAATAGAATAAGTCCCACATCATGTATATTGCATAATGGTTTTTTGTACAGTTTAATATAAATCACTCCCTGTGTGATCATATAAGACACACAATTCTCCAATCTCAAGTGTCACCATGTTCTTTTCTGCCTTTTATTTCTTGTAATTCTGCAACTGTTAATTTCCAATTATGGCATAATCGTCTTGGTCACCCAAATTCCAATGTACTTCATGACTTGATGAAATCTAGAGTTCTTGGCAATAAACATTCCCCATCTTTGAGTGCTGTTCAATTTGATTGCAATTCTTGTAAACTTAGTAAAAAGTAAAATTCTACCATTTCCAGTTCATCAATCAAATGTAAATCAACCTTTTGACATAATTCACAATGATTTATGGGGAATCGCACCTGTAATATGCACATTACAAGTATTTTATCACTTTTATTGACGACTATAGTCGTTTCACATGGGTCTATTTTTTGAGATCTAAAACTGAAGCTTTCTCTGCATTCAAATTATTTCATGCCTATGTTCAAACTCAGTTTTCATCAAAAATTAAAACTGCGTTCTGACAATGGAGGGGAATACACATCTCATTTGTTTCAAGACTTGTAGGAAAATGGTATATTATCTCAAAGGCCATGTCCTTCCTCACCCCAACAAAATGGGGTAGCTGAAAGAAAAAATCGCTATCTTCTTGATGTTGTCCGTACCTTAATGTTAGACTCCTTTGTGCCTCCCATTTTTGGTGTGAAGCTCTCTTAACTACTGTCAAACTTATTAATCGACTGCCTTCTCAAGCCTTAAACAATGATTCCCCTTTCTTAAGGTTATTTTGGTAAGCCACCCAATTATTCCACTTTTCACACCTTTGGTTGTGTCTGTTATGTTCATCTTCAGCCACCAGAATGCACCAAACTCACAACTCAATATGTTAAATGTGTTTTTCTTGGTTACATCAAAAAAGGTTTTATATGCTATGATCCTCATTTACAAAAGATTTGGGTTTTTAGAAATTTCATCTTTCAAGAAGATACATATTTTTTTTGCTAATAACCAAGACACTCACTCTTCTACATCTAAATTTGTTTTGCCATTGTTTCCTAACAGTTTCGCAAAAGAACAAGCTCATCCTCCTTTCATGGTCTACCAAAGACGTTCGACTGTTCCACCAATTCAGCCTTCAATCCCTCCAAGGCCCCCTCCTAATCATTCTTTGGTTGCTGATCCAGCACTTCAACTAGAACCATCCCTTTTACGTCGCAGTATTCGCATTCGTAAACCACCGGAAAAGTATGGTTTTTCTAAACCTTTATATTTGACAGCAACTTTAGCATCTGTTCCTATTCCTTCTTCATATAAATAGGCAATGGAGCATAAATGTTGGTAGGATGCTATAGAAACTAAACTTCTTACACTAGAGGAAAATCAGACATGAGACATTGTTCCATGTCCTCCATCGATTAAACCTCTTGGCAGTAAATTTGTATTCACTATAAAGTTGCGTTCAGATGGATCAATAGATCGATACAAGGCTAGATTGGTTGTTCTTGGAAATAAGCAAGAATTTGGCCTAGACTATGAAGAGACCTTTGCACCAGTGGCCAAGATGACTACTGTGAGGACTATTATTGCCATGGCTGCATCTGAATCTTGGCAAATTCACCAGCTAGATGTCAAAAATGTCTTCCTTCATTGTGACCTCAAAGAAGAAGTTTACATCAAACTTTCTACGGGTATGCCCTCACCATTACCTAATATTGTTTGCAAGCTAAAATGTTCTTTGTATGGATTAAAACAGGCACCAAGAGTGTGGTTTGAAAAGTTTAGCACAACTCTACTTGGCTTTTCCTTCATCCAAAGTAGCTATGTCCATCTCTCTACGAAGGACCTCAAAAGGAATTGTGATCCTCTTTGTTTATGTGGATGACATTATGGTCACCGGCTCAGATCAAAAGGCAATCACTACAATCAAACAATTGCTGGATACAACTTTCCACATAAAAGATCTTGGACAGCTCACTTATTTCTTGGGATTAAGAGTACAATTCCAACAAAAAGGCATCTTTCTTACCCAACACAAATATACTCAGGATCTAATTCAACTAGCTGGTCTCACCACTGCAACTACGGTAGACACTCCCATGGAAGTTAATGTCAAGTTAAGACAGGATGAAGGTGAACTCCTACTAGACCCAACTTTATATAGAAAGTTGGTAGGAAGTCTCATCTACCCAACCATCACAAGACCTGATATCTTTTTTGCTGTCTACATAGTCAGCAAATTCATGCAAAATCCTAGACACTTGCATCTTACAGTAATACACCGAATCATTAAATATTTGCTGGCCACTCCCAGTCGTGGTCTCTTCTTTCCTACAGGTGCAGCGATACAACTTGAAGCATACAAATATGCTGATTGGGCTGGATGTCCCGACACAAGGAAGTCTACTACTGGCTGATGTATGTTTTTAGGAGATGCCCCTATCTCTTGGAAATGCAAGAAACATGAATCTGTCTCTAAATCCTCCACCGAAGCAGAATATCGATCCATGTTTGCAGCATGCTCTGAGATTATTTGGTTACGGTGTCTTCTTTCAAAACTTGGTTATTCACAAGCAACACCAACTCCATTGTATGTTGATAATACAAGTGCCATACAGATTGCAACAAATCCTGTATACCTGAAAGAACAAAGCACATAGAGGTCGATTGTCATTCAATCAGGGAAGCCTATGACCACAAAATTATCACTTTGCCTCATGTCTCAACATCTGTTCAACTAGCCGACGTCCTCACCAAATCTTTGACACGTCAACGACATAATTTCCTAGTCAGCAAATTGATGCTTGTAGATTCACCAACATCAATTTGAGGGGGGATGTCAGATTTGTTGGCCCTTTAAACCAACATATCTTGCATGATTGTATAGCTGTAATTTGTGTAATTATATCCTTAATTAGTTAGCCCAGCTGTAGGTTACCATTTATAGTGTATAAGATGGATAGACGTAGACACAGGCCTTACTTCTGACTCTTACCCAGGTCGCCATTATACTACGTTCATAGTATGAACAATTTTTTGGAATTGTCAATATAATGGAATGATATCATATGATTCGATAAAAAAAATTCCAATCAATAACGGGTAGATCGATGGGACATACACGAACACATACTTCACAAGCAATGAATTTATCAAATTCAAAATGTTTAGATTGTATGATACTATTTAAATGAGAATTCTCCAAAGGAGAACACAACTTTTATCCCAATTTCTCTGAGTTTCACAATAATTATCACCATTTACTCAAGGAAAAAGAGGTACTAATATAAGAGTTCTATTTTATGGAACCATGATAATGATTTCACCCCTTTAGGGGAAATAGGTGCTAAAATAAGAATTGTGTTGGCCACTTTATTACCAATTTTATAAATCAAAAGATTGAGACCAAAATTGCACCCAAATAAATACAATTAAGAAACAAAATTTGTGGAAAAAGAATGGAGCTTTAATCCACACATCTACATTAGAACTCCTTGGGCTTGTAAATTGGTATTAACTGATGATGAAAATTGTTGGAAAGCCGCCTTAGTTACGATCACCCATAGCTGGCCCTAGTTGCATCCTCTTTGGGGTCTACCTTAATTGCAGTCTAAAGGGTGGTGGGGGTGGTGGTTTAGTCCTACATCGACTAGAAATATGGCATAGATAGAGCTTATAAAGCTTGGGTAGTCCTCACCTTAGAAGCTAATTTTGTGTGGTTGAGTTAGGTCCTATGACCAATTTCTAAGATGGCATCAAAGCTTAGACGGTATCAAAGCTTATCCTAGATTCACTGTTGAATCACCTGCATTTGCACACTCTAGGCCAATAGTCCTGGAGCATAAAATAGAGCCTATAAAGCTTGGGTAGTCCTCATCTTACAAGTTGGTTTTGTGCAGTTGAGTTAGGCCCTAAGACCAATTTCCAACAAAAAAAATAATAAAATTACACAGTATTATGAATTAAGTTTAGACACATAACTTTCTTTGCATTGTATTATGCTCTTTACATGATATAATGAAGAATCAAGAATACTAAACACCTTACGAAAAATGTCAGACACAGGGCCATCATTTTTAGATGCAGCAAGCTCCTGTTTAACCTTTTCTAATCCCCTGATGATTGCCTGCATTTCTTCTGCTAATGATTTCAATTGTATCTGCAAGATCAGAAATTTACAATCACTATTCATTGCAATTACATTAACTATTACTGACAGTTAGCCAGAACAAACAGCATTTTCTTTTCATTAAAAGTGCAGATACCCTTTGATTAATAGCCAGCCAAATCCAAGTTTTGATTGTTGATTTTCAGCAACCAACCCTGCTTAACTTTCAAGTTTCAACACCTAGTTCTATTGATCAAGTAGTCAATGGAACTAAAATTTCTTGATTCAACAAGTGTGCTCCTGTGTGAAATTTCTTGATTTTTTGATTATGGGAAGTTGCAATTTCTTCTATGGTTCCTAAATTTGCACACTTTTGTTTTACAGTGGATATTTATCATAGAGCCAAAGTTGAAGGATGCTAATTTTGGACTTTTACATTTGGGTCAACTGTACTTTCCCAGCCAAATTTAGTAGTCCAATTGCATTTCCCCCATAATTTACAGTAAGTAAACCGCATTTGATTTAACATGGCATTTGTAAAGTCCAATGTGATTCTTTGGAAGGAAAATGATAAAAGAAAAAAACCTTATGACAATGCCAAAAATGATGAGTTTTTGTCTGGCATTGCAACAAGTAATTGAAACAGGAAGGAATGTGCTTACGAATAAGAGGGGAAAGTGAAATTGGACAAGTCAATCAGGGTTACAAGGTGCAGCAGACCTTTGTTCTTTTGCATATAAAGAACCAAAATATAAATTGTTACCTTAGTGGCTGCTTCCAGGCTAACAAGGTCAAGGTGAAAATCAAGGAGTCCAGGAAACCTTTCAGCTAAGACCTGGAGTTCAAATAGAAAGAAACAGAAAGGTAAACCACCAATAATATCTTCATTTAATGCAACTAAGACTATTACCTTGCAAAGAAAATGCATGAGTGTCATTTTACTGTTTGAAGCACGAGTTTCAGTTAGTTTTAGAAGACTATCTAACTTGAATCCAACAGCAGATCCTGTACAAAGTGGAAACTTTCACACTCATTGTATATGAAATCAGATTAAAAAAACAAATAAAATTTCTTTACTAACATATGAAGAAGGGCCAAATATTATCTAATGTTAAAAATAGACAGAAGTAGCACCATATATATTTCCCATAGCCAGAAGTGAAAGGTAATAAAGACATTTCTATTACTAAAAGAAAACATACCCCTTGCTGTTCCTTGATTCAATGTATTACCCAAATAAAGAATTTTCTTCATAATCTCCTTCAGTTTGAATGAGTTTCGGACCTATTGGCATTTGGCAAGATAAAATGCACATGGTTAAAAAAAATACAAGCAACATATGTTTATTAGATTCATAAGCAAAGTACCTCTTCACAGGAAGAGTTCACTGTGTTTAAGCTCTTCTTAAACTCTGTAATCTGCAAAGTGGAAATAAGATATGCAAGAAAGCAAATCCAAAACAAATTCAGACGAACATTATAGAAAACAGCAAACCTGAGTCCTAAACTGAATCTTGAAAGAGAAAACTCTGAATTTTGACTCCACTCTTGGCACTTTCATCACCTCCAAAAAATACTGAAACATAATCAATGTATATAAGAATATGATTGCACATACACATGTTCTTGAATTAACAAAGACCAAAAGAATTTGTTTATAATCCAAGTCTCAACAGAAGAGATTTATATGAGTAACACAATTTTTTTTTCTTCGGCATGCCACCAGACAACCAATCTGTCATTGTCTCATTACATGAACTTCGAAAGGGTATATGCTTCCTTTTTTCATGTTTTTGATTCACTCTCTGTATGGCCAATTGAATTGGTATAAGCTTATTAATACATTCACATAGTCATCCAATCGGAACCATTGGATAAAGATCAGACGGCTTATATTTTATCTCCATAAATCAGATGGCCTATATTTTATCTCCATAAATCAGACTTTAAATAGGCATCTGAAATACAAATCATTCGATCTTCATCAAACAGTTCCGATTTATGACTGTGACTGCAGGGAATTCGGGTTGAAGTCTCCCTATTCATCACTTTTTCTTTGTAATACAGATCCCTGTTTAGATACCACATTGATAAGAGATATAACCAATATAGTACTTATAAGGCTTAGGCAGTCATCACCTTACAAGCTGGTTTTGTGGAATTGAATTAAGCTCTAAGGCCAAAATTCAAAAGTGGTATTAGAGCAAAGATTAAGATCTTCATTTGTAGGAGAGAAGAGAAAGAAAAGGAAGCAAAAACCTCTTTTCATGTTGGATACCAATGCTTTGATACCACATTGGGATGAAAGGAATTAAAAATCTAAATCAGACCCTAAGTTTAGGGATTATGGTCAAGCTGTCTAAAGAAATTAAATAATATGTTCAAGCTATCCAAGGATACTAAAATAAAATAGGGAAATAGAATAGGATAATATCTCAACATATCTTAACTCTCCCCCTGAAGCTGGAGTATATATATATATATATATATATATCAATGCATCAAGCTTGTTACATATTCATCCAGTTATTGGACCACCTGTATTTATCTACATTCTAGATGTCTATTCTTAAGCGTGAAGGGGTGTTGCTGTTGGGCCACAAACATTTTCTATGTTCCAAATGTATAATCCTGGGTGTGAGGGGATGTATTCTGTTCCCACATTGACTAGAGATATGACCAATGTAGTCCTTATAAGGCCTGGACAGTTCTTGCCGTACAAGGCAGTTTTGTAAGGTTGAGTTAAGCCTCAAGTCCGAATTCTAAGAATCCCCTTCATTCTCTTACTCTACTTCTTCTATTCTACATTCCTATCTCACCATCCCACTTCTAGGTTTTCTTTTTCACTTTTGGGACCCTAAAATTATGATCTGACCTGCCAAATCAACAATTCAGAGAAGATGAAGGTGGTTGAAGCGTTGGAAAACTTTGTCCAATTGCACAAAAAAAAAAAATGGCTAGCAATTATTATCCCCAGCTTAATTTATTGGATGCCAAACTCCTTTTAGTTCAAGAAAAGTGTGCAAGGTATGGAGGGGGAGGAAGGAGAAGAAAAGTTGAGACAAATCTTCATGATGATGTGTCCGAAAATGGAAGAAATGGCATCCCTTTATGCAAGAAGAATGTGGAATTGCCCAGTTTCGTGGGACATGACCTTTTGGGCTGGATAGCTAGAGCTGAAAATTTGAGGTGCAGGATGCAATCCACAAAGAAGGTACAATATACTTTCATTGGTGTTAAAAGATATGATTGTATAGCTGAATATTAGGGATTATGTTAGTGATTTCTTCGCTTAATTGTATCATTATTCTTAATTATAAATAAGATCATATGTGAGGTCTCAATATACACAATTACACAAATACTGTAATATGGATGGAATAGTAATGCAATGGTTTAGATTCTTGAGAAGGAAAACCCTAACTTTGACATGGGAAGACCTGACAGAGGTTTTGATTCAAATACTTGAAGGAAGATGCTTGGGGTAAAGTATTATGAAAGACTCACCACCTTGAGCAACCAGCAGCAGTAGAGGAATGTGTCCACAATTTCAGGTATTGGTTGCAAAGACTAAAGAAAAAGATAAAGTAGAAGGTTTGCACCCATGACCAAAAGAATGTCATGAGAACCTAACAGTAGGGAGTGTTCTGTAATTATTTAGTTTCAATTCACATTCCATCAATTGTTTCCTTAAAATAAACCTGCATCTTTTATTATGGTAATTTGGCTATCTAATCTTCATTCTTTTCATCTTACTTCTAAATATTAAGGTAAGCAATGACTTCCAATCCAAAAAAATCACAAACAGAACCATATAATTTCTCTTTTTTACTTTTAATTCTCTTCTCAAATCAAATCAGAGTATCAGTAGTTTATCCTATCATTACTACACTGTAGGAAAACTGTTCTTTCAAGACAGCCCAATCATCCTTCATGTAAACTTGAAGACACCAACACATGAATCAGCTATGAATATGCCAAATAAGAAATCCCATACAAGTTTTCTGTGCTCGCATTTTTCTTTTCTGAAGTACTATATAAAATTATGGTTAAAAAAATCATTCACAAACCTTTTCACACTTCCCCAAATTTTCCTTATCACCGGTGTATCCCTATATAAACCATAACCAAGATTAATCAAAATTAGAAAAGCAAGAAAATTACAATAAAAGGTAGAAATTCATAGTAACAGCAAATGCTAGAAATGAGAACCCTTAATTGTCAAAACAAGATGTAAGAATCATGTATAAATTTGTTAAGCTTCACCTTTAAAAGCTCCATCTCCTCTTTGGTAGGACAAAATTTAATGAGATTTTCCACCTGATCAACATCTAACACTGAATCATCCATAGCCAGTACTGCAGCCTGAGTATATGAATTTCAACATGTTAGACAATAAATTGACAAAGTTACAGGGGGGAGATTTAATTTGCACATATATGATAAGGCAAGAATCTGTTACCAAGAACATCTACTATCAAAAGCTTTTAATCTTAACTAATAACTACACACATCAAAAAAAAAAAAAAAAATTTAAGCATCGCCTTAATGCAAATGCCACTATAACAACTAGAACAACAAAAGCACTTTCCCATTAGCTGAGGTCGCCTCCATGGATCAAACAACATCATTATTTCTTAAACCAAGTTCTCAAAGAAGGCATGTATACCTAAATCTTTTTAACGACTTCTCTGAGTTTTTTTCTGTCTTTACCTTTATTTATTGGGATATCCTCCATCCGATCACTCTTCTTACTGGGGCTTTTATTATGTGGGATTCTATCATCGTTTTCCTTCTTAACAAATGCTGCTTCTACTTTCTCTCTGGTAAATTCAGTCATCATCTTCTCTTTTCTTGTCTGTCCTCTCCTCTCATTCACTACAAGATTCTCATCTCTTGAACACTTGACTTAAACTTTCTTTTGGCACTTTATTGCCCTGCATTCTGTACCATAAAGCATTTCCAGTCTTATGGATAAATATAGTAACATTTTCCTTTAAGCTTGAGTGGCATCTTTTGCTCACCAATAACACTAGAAGCATTTATTGATTTCATCCACAAATCTTGATACCTATCTCTCTTTACTCTGTCACTTTATATGATAGATCAAGTATTCCTAAGCTGAGCAATATGATATCCAATTTTCACCTTCAAGCCAAAGCTAGTACATGTCTAACAGAACTTGCATTCCAAAATTAAAATTTTTGCTTCATGACAATGAATACTATTGTTCATTATAATCTGCTTTAATGTAAGATCCTAGCTTGCATGATTATACATTAAAAATTGCTCACATGAATTAAGAAATTTCAAATTATCAACTTACCATAATATCAGGAAGTGGCATCTTAACCTTTGTGAGCATAATTTCAGTATTGTTGGCCCTCCTTAGGTCAATCTACAATTAATCATACAAACAAACTATTTATTAGATACTAGAAAATACAAAACGAACATCAACTTGATGATTTTGAATAAATGCTTTTACAGCCAAAAACATGCACACTGCACTTTTGCTGTATTTGAATTTTAATTCCAGAAAATGGAAGAGACAACAATGATAATAACATTAAAGAAAAATTTCCAAGATAATCATCCATTTTAATCATCCATGCTCAATACTTTATGTACCAAGGTATGTTTGATGTTTTTCTTGACATAACAAAACTATAGGAAAAAATGCATTTGATTCCTTCACAGTTAAAGGGAAAGGGAGATTACCTAATCACTCAAGTCAGACCACAATGGAAAATGACTTCTTTTATGAACAAATTACTAAGCATACAAAAAAATGGTACAAAATTCCAATTTTAAATTAATGAATCCTTTAACATCAACAACCTTTGTTGTGAAGTACAATTACAAATCATGATGATTGCACTTCGAAAAGGAAAGACTAGCAATAAAATCCGTCAAATCATCTTTTACAAGGATTATTTAAAAAATAAAATATTTAGAATATTCATTCAGAAGATTACCAAGTGGATTTTGTCAGTTTTGGATCCAACAGATTTTCGTCGCCCACCAGATTTCCCATCTGATTCAGCAGGTTTTGGAACATTTGCAGAAAAAAGCTTCTCTATCTCTGAAACGTCAAACTCTTGTGTTCTAAGATAAAATGTAAAACCATTCATTAGAACATGGAGGATTGAAAGCATGCAGTGAAGTGTATACTTATATGGAATTGAAATGAATCAATAAAATCTTGCGATAGGCAAGTCAAATTACATTTGAGGGTCTCCACGTCTTTGTAATTCATCCCATAAACTTCCTTGCAATGCCCTTGTTACCTTACTCCAATGCAGAGGCTTTAAGGAGGACCGCCGAGCTGCCATAGCTCCCGTAGGACGTGTAAGTCCACGCCCTCTCCCTCTTGGATCAGTTCCAAGTGGTGACAAAGAAGGAGCCCCACCTGGAGGTCCAAAAGGAGTAGGAGCAGTAGGAGCCCGATATCCAGTAGGAGGTAGGCCTCGACCACTTGGAGGTGGTGGAGGAGGTGTGCCTCCATGCATTGGAGGTGGTGGTGGTCCACGAGTTGGTGGAGGCGGGGGAGGTGGGGTTCTAGACAATGAAGGAGGTGGTGGTGGAGGTGGCACTCCACTTGATGCAGGAAGAGGTGGTGGTGGAGGTGGAGCTCTACATGAAGAAGGAGGAGGTGGTGGTGGTGGAGCAGTACTTATAGGAGGAGGAGGCAGTGGTGTAGATTTACTTAAAGGAGATGAAGGTCGATGTGGCGGTGGGGATGCTGGAGGTGGAGCTTTAAATGATGTTGGAGATATTGAGGGAGAAGGCAGTGGAGCTCCAATTGTAGACGACCTAGGAGGAGGAGGAGGAGGAGGAGGAGGAGGTGGTGGTGGTGGTAGTAGTGATGGTGGAGGACGGGGAACGGAAACTGCACCAATTAATTCAGAAACTTTTGATGTAATTGCACCACTTGCAATGGAAGGAGCCAAGGAAGGAGGAGCTAAAGCACCATTATTTTGTCCAACTATGGCAATGGATGAATAAACAGATGTCCATTGGGTAGAAGGAATTATGGAGGAGGAGGTGGAGGATGAAGTTGGAGGAGGAGGTGGAGGATGAAGTTGTAACATTTGATTGTAGCTCTGTTGTGGTGTTTGAGTAGCTGATTGAAGAGATGTCTCTTTGACTGAAAATAATGATGGTAGTGGAGAGTTTGAGTCTATTTCAGCTATGCTGTCTGAAGATTTTGAATTATCCCCTACACAGCTTTGCAGGTCATTTCTCATGTCCATAGAAACAATTACTTCAGAGACATAAGAACCACAAATAGATTTTCCTTTGGCATCAGTAATCTTCTCCTTTGCTGAGGTAACATTTGACAGAACAGCTGGTGAATTATTATTTCTTGATGGTGGATACGAGACATGCATTGAATCTTGATAAGAACCCTTATTAGAAGGAATCCATCTAGCTGTTGCATTGGGTTTTGCTTGTTTTGCCTGAAAACTATGTGGTTCTTGTTCTGTAGTCTTTGGTACAACTGTATCTCCCACTGGCTTCGAGATTGAAGGAAGTTGTTTCTTTTCATTGTTATCTTCATCATACTTGTTCTGCATACCTGACAGTTCATCATGCACATCCACACTGACTTCCTTTGTCATAAAAGTGACTCCATAATCCACGCCAATATCTTTCACAGCATGAGTATCTGAAACCACCCTCTCGTCAAGCTTGTACTTTACATCATCAACCTGTTGGTGAATCCCATCATCTAACATGAAATCCTGAAAAGTATGAGGATCTGAATACTCTTTCCAGAGCTCTTTATGACTTCCATCATCAAGAACCATTGGAGAATCGTAATCCCCCTTACGTTCCTGTGCATCAATTATATTGCTGAAGATCTCTTCCGCTTCATAGAATTCCTCAGCCTCAGGTGAAGCACATTCAGTGTCATTTGCATATTCACTCGCATTGAATGTGGTTAGATTAGGTATAACAGCATCAGCATCCAAGAAAAGCACCTGATACAGATACAATTATTTGTTCAACTTCTATTGCTTCAGATAATAACTTTGACATATGAAAAACAATAACTTACCTCAAATTTGAAGTCCTTGGGGAACTGATCCTTTGCATCCCACAGAATATCAATTTCATCATAGCTCAGCATCAATATATTTGACCGTACAAATGCAGTATGAAACATGACTCTAAACATCATATCCTCAAGAACAAGATCTTCACTTAAATGTATGCACTCAAGAACCACATCTCCTTGAACATGACAATGGATGTCAATTTTCACGAGCATACATTCTTCCTGTGGTTAAAACTTCTTCAGAGAGCATTCTACTAATTAATTCACAATTCATTATGAATAGCACAGATATTCTATCTAATCTATTCAAATTCATTATGAATATTAGCACAAAATCCAATCAATTCACAATTCATTATGAATAGCGAAACTTTAAATCACCTGCTGGTAGTGGCGAACATGATTTTGGGTCATTGAGGTCGAGAAAAGAAGCTTAGAACTTCTGTTGGCAGGTTTTGAAGGGTCTGGACCATAGACACGCACAACTGGCCTGCAACCTTTTCCACCATCAAACAATGGAAGGACTCTAAGAATGAGGCAATCCAAATATAAGGGTGTATCTGGTGGAGGCCACATAGAACCCAAATGCCTCCTTGAAATGTACTGAAGATATCTCAAATGAGAAGGTTGTGAATTCAAAGGAGATAAAAGGTGGAGAAGTTCTCTAGGTGCTTGCTTGTACACCATTTCAAGAGTCTTGTGTTCCCCACTGTACTGTTTCCTGTACAATAGAAGACCAGCTAGCATAAATGAGAGCACAGGCCAACCACCCCTTTCACAGTGCATCAAAAGCACGTTTTGTTGCCCCTCTAAAGAGAGCCAGCTCTCGCTTGACCGAAGGAAATGGTGAATCATCTCCAAAGGAAGAAGTGGACAACCCTCGTATTGCCGAGGGTACTCCATAACTGTCATCTCATATTGAGACATAATGTCTGAAATTCGACTGCGCCTATCTCCTTCCCTGAAATTGAGCACCATGAAAGAAGCATCCGGATAGTGATCCTGTAGCTGAGCCACAATCCCCCCAATATAAGCCTTGTACTCCTCTTCCTCCAACACATTCTTGGAGAAGCAGCAATCAAAAACTGCATAAACACACTCAAATATTACAGAAATACAGGACTACACAAATTCATTAAGACACTAAAAACACAGTAAATCAATTCAATTCATAAAAGTGAAGCTTAGAAGAGTAAAACCAATCCTATACACTACACTTAATTAAACAGAGAAGACGCTTTCAACCTGCCAAGTATCATCTTCACTTACAAGGTAATGAACATAAACAACTGTTGTTGCAAGGCATAACTACAACTATAATTTCCCTAAGGACAAGCAAGGATTTAAAAAACAGTCTTCAAACACAACTTCCGACACAACATCAAGGTTTTTGAGTGTCTGCAACAACATCACGATTGCAATTGTGACAACATTTGACTAAAATTTCCCACAATATACAAGGAACACAACATTACCGTGACCGCAACCACAATTCAAAAACCTTGAGGAAAAAGTACAACCCCCTCACTCAAAAGACATCTCCCCCCACAAAACCAACCTTCTTGGGGTTTCCATTTCCATCCAACAATCCTCAGTTGATAAAATTACTAGTGACTGCTATTTTACTCCAGTAATTTCAAATCCAACCCTCCCATTCCACATTTTGTTACACTTAGACAGAATAACCCCTAAAACACCCCCTTACCAAAAAACACAAACCAACAAGGAATAAACCAAACCCAATGCAACAGAATACCCCCCAAAAAAAGAAAGAAATCAAGTCCACATTGTCATTGCATTACCATAAAAACCACTTAATAAAAATTTCAGTAAACTCGGGTCAAAACTCAACCACCAGTCACGAAAGCAATGCTTCAATTCCCAACAAGAGCTCAAATTTCGAAAATAATAAAGAACAAAAAACATTTAATAAATATATAAAATATATATTTAAAAGAAAAGGGTGTAAGTGTGCAAGAAAGTAAGTAAGGAAAAAGAAAGTGAGAGACCATAGAGTCTGTCGGAGATCTCGAGGAGGTGATCCGGCGGTTTCCGGTAAAAGAACCTTCGGAAGAGAGCCATGGGAATGGAAATGAGATGTAGTGATGAATATCAAAAAAGTGGTTCTTTCTTGGTTGGGACTGGGCCATGCGCCTTCACTGCTTTTCTTTCTTTCTTTCTTTCTTTCGTTAGTTAAATATTGGAATTTTTTATACTAAACTCACTAACTCAGTCTATTATCAACGTCAAATCACTTCGTTTCTTTGAGTCTTTCTCACGACAACCATCTTCGTTCGTCCATTTCCCTCATGTCCATGCACTACGTTCGTATTTCGTTGCAAGTTGTTTTTTTTCGTTTTGTGACAAGGTGATCATGTAAGTTACTCTTGTACTTGCATAACTACATTTACCTTGTCTCAAATGTTTTTTTTTTTTTTTTTTACTAATTTAAAGGGTAACTTGTGCAAATATTTTACATTTTGCGCAAAGGAAAAAGTACAATAGTCTTGATAAAATGGTTCCCTGTACTTTTTTCTATGCATGGGAGTTTTTCCCAAAAGTTACCCTTTAGTTTTATAAATGTAACTTCTCTCTAAATATTCTTTGTCAAGGAAAACTTTTTTCATGTCAAATTATTTAATTTTATATTATAATTTTGAGCACTTAGTCTTGAATTCGAAAATTTATAATCAACTCTATTTCTTAAAAAAATCTTTAAAAAAAACAAATCATATATAATTATTCTTTCAATAACAAAATTATGTTGAATCGGACAACATTATTATGGATATGTAATAAAAAAAATTCTAACTGTTTAATATAATTACATATCAAAAACCCAAATATAAGACCACAGCTAAAACAACTCATAATAGTTAGTCTATGTCCTTGATGATTAAAAAATGTCAATTATGTTCATCTTTAATATATTAATTTTTATATTAATTAATAAAAATGCAATTTGACAACAGAAACATATTTTAGTAAATAATGAGGAGAATTATTATTCAAATTAATTTACAAAGATTAGAAATGTCTCCAATGAACACTTGGTGTTACTAATATTTTTATTGTGTTTTTTTACAGTAATTTATTACTAATCTTTAACTACTTTCTTAAAGTAATGGATAGTAAAATCGATAATATATATATATATATAAAGGATTCTTTTAGGTTTTAACTTTGACTTGTAGTTGGCAAGTCCAGGGAGCATTTAATTGTGTCAAAGTAGCATGGCACTTTGGGGCTTTGGCTGATCACAAAAATGGAGGACGATTCAGTGCATCCTCCCTTGGGGTGCGACTCTTTTACTAGCTAATCCCAAATTGGCGTGAGTGGATGCGACATGTCCCTTCTTGACAAATACAAATCAACTTCAACTTTTTCATCCCTTATCCCAGCATTGTCAAACAAAAAGTTAAAACAAAAGAATTTCAAACTTTCCCTTCTCAATTTTGTTACATTTTAAAACTCATTATTTAAGAAGATGAATTATGAGCTCGCAAAAGGACAAACCTATTGTACCAAAACCATAAAGTATGTTTCCTATACCATACAAGAGAAAAGTGTTTGACAAACACCTTAATTAATTTTAACGTGATAATGAATCAAAGATACAACTTTTAATATTTTACGGATTAAATCTCACTAAATATTTAAAATTAGCATATGAAAATTCAGCTTTCCAATATTTATTTATCTTTAAAAAAAGATGATAATTTAATAGGTGACAAAACAGGTTATTTGACCCATTACGGGTCAGTAGGTTGCAGACTATAATAGATAAAAAAAATTAATTCAGGTATAAATTACGAAGCTCAATCTTCTTAAAAGTCTGATTTGTGTGAACTTAGTCTCAATTGGATCATGATTGGATTGGACTAAATGGTTTGCATTAATTTGGGCTAAAAAATTTAAGTCCAAGCTTTACATTTCATGGAACGAGTTTAGGTAGGTTGGTCTGATCCATTTTACCACCTCTAGTTTAATGTCCTTCAATAACTAAAACGATAATCTTACACTAGACATACATTCAAAGTACTTAAGTATTGGTGTGATAAAGAAATATTTTAAATTTTAATTATAATAACTAAGATAAATTTTTTTTTACAAATAATGCATAAAATAAGGTTACACAATGACAAATGTACCCTTTAAGTAGTAGTATCATGGACTCGAAAGTCAAGATATCATAACCTAGAGAGCAGTTTTGTTCCTAAATAACTTAATTCACAATAAACTAAACAATTGGTTTTTAATCAATAATTGAGAAATATGTTCAATTACTTTGTTAGAAAATAGTACTCTAGAGCAATCATAGACATTACAATGAGTTTCATATAAGAAGGCCTAGAGCTATGATAAAATCTTAGAATTGAATTCCCTGAATTTTACGTTAATTGAATTATCAATGTTTATCCATTATTGAATTGAATTCCCTCAATACTTACTCCCGTTTTTTCCTCTTATATTTACAGTACATAATTAGAGTGGCTGACGTGGAAGGGAGCACGACAGTGTTGAACAAGAGCATGGCGGTTCTCGAAAAATAGCAACATTGAAAGCCCAATTCCAAAATTGGAGAACGACCATCCTTAGGGTGTTCTGAATGAGCACGGTTATTCTCGGAAGTTGTTTCCCAATTCTCGAAAAGCAGAGCATGAGTGTGCTGGAATGAGCACAATCGTTCTCCTAAAGAGCATGGTCATGTTCTTATCAAAGTTCTCTTTTTAACTTTTTTTAGCCCATATTATGTTGAATTTCTGCATTCTGTAACTCTCACCCTTTTTGTATCACACTTTAACATAATCCCATGAGTTTTGTCAATAAAATCAAATAAAATGCATTAAAACAAGGCCAAAACTCATGTACAAAATCACACAATTACCGATTTATCAACAAATTGCAAGGGCCATTAGTATAAAAAAAAGTTTATTGCATTTACAATTTACATTTGTTTAAAGATAACCGATCAATTATGTGTGACTGACAATTTTTTGTAGTGTGAAGATGGAGATTTTGCATCAGTTGTTAAAGAATGTTTTAGATTGACTATATGAGAAATTGATCTATAAAGTGCTTTCTAGATTGATTCTTAATAATTAATTTAATATATGTTTGCTTTTTGAAAATTCTGAACAAATTGATTTCTAGATTGGTTACACAAAAAATCATTCTAGAAGGTATCTTTTTTAGATTATTTGCCATGCATTTGATCTAGAAACTCTTCTTAAACATCTCCATGTCCCTTTATAAATGTTGCATTCCTTTGATTTCCCTTTATATTTCCTTTTCATGCATTTGCTCTTCTTGTCCTTGTGTCATTTGTTGCTCTCAATTCTCATAATTTAAGTGTTTCTCATCAATTGTTTACTCAAGTGTTTTTGGTGAGAAATCGTATGATGCAGAATTTGCAGTTTGGCTGAGGTAGAATTTGCTCGTTGAGTGAGACCACCTCCAGAGGTGACTTTTGGCTAAGCAAGTTAAGTGTGAGTTGAGTGGCAGAGAACTTTACTCGCTGAGCAAGTTTGTCTCACTAAGCAAGATAGTTAATTCTAGCTAAGCAAGTTTTTGGTGGTTGATTGAGAATGTCAATTTTTACTTCTCTTTGACTTGGCTAAATAGCTTTCTAAAGTGACAATTAATGGTTATTTTCTCTCCCTCAATGATGAATATGATTAATTGTGAAATCAATATAGAGATAGAATGTTTAATACTATAAAACTTAAAAATGATTATGAAAATGTGACAATTTAATTCTAGGATTATGTTAGGAAATTCACATTTTATGAGGATTAATGATGTGTGAGAGTGAGGATTCATAGTGTAGAATGTCTCACCGGGCTTATGGAACTATTAGATGGGTTCTTAAGCACTTTGTTAAAAAAAATGATGAATTTATAACATGGACAGACTTGTGCTACCGAGATTGATTGGGTCCATATATGACATTGCATGTGGGTAGGCATGTAAGTTGAAAGTGTTCGGTGGGATCTCAACCTAGTGCTAAAGGAGGTTTTCTGGGTGACTATGAGTGTGTGAATTCCTATAGATGTAAGGTCTTACAAACCTTATAGAAATAAATCAATGTCCACATAGTATATTTGATAAAATCACGCTTCCTTCACAGGGTCAGCTCAAGGGACTCCCTAAATAGTTAGAGAGAGACCATGGTAGAGGATGAGGCCTATAGGAACCGTCCAAAAGTTGTACAAATCTCTATGGAGTCGAGTCTGCATGACATATCATGATACAATGACATATGAAATTGAAGCATGAATTGATAATTATTGTATCTATGTTGAATGACTCATAATTGATGTTTGATTGATGATTGTTGATTGACTCAAAACTCCTTTTAAGCTGATTGTAACCTTTTATTATACATTTATGAGACGGTGATGTGTATTATATATGTGTAGGTTTGTATTCATATGTGGAAAAAATCTAGTAATTTTCATATGATGATAAGATTTATATAAATTTGTAAAGAAGATAGGTTGTTACACCATACTCTTAATCAATTTCTATGTAATACATAATTAAATTTTAAAAAATGAATTACATAGTTAAAATTTGATCAAGACTATGGTAAGTGTAGTAGTTTGAGACCATATACTAACTTTTTCTTTCTATGTACTTATTTATGTAGATAACATCATAATCACATGCATCATTCTTTCAATAGCTTTTTTTAAGTGCATTCTTTCAATAGCTCATTAACAAATCAAACACCACTTCCCCCTCATACAGCTAGGCATTTTAAACTGTTTCTTAAGGTATAGGTCAAATACTTGATGACTCTATCTTTTTGTATAAGGCCAAATAGGAACCTCCTAGTTCAAACCAATACGGCTAAGGCAAAAAGGAATTAATATCCCAATTCTTGCTGGGTGCAAGATAACGACATATAAGGCTAACTATTCACAAACATATTCCATTATTCTTCAAATATATAGTTGGTGCTTTAATATGTACCCATACTACACCAGAGATATGATAATTAAGTGCAAACAAGGTGTGCCCTGTTTTTTCATAACCTTTAGAAGACAACTAGAAAACATTTAAGAGGATCTCATGCTACCTAAATGGTTCTATTGGGTTATTGCTAAAACCAGTTCAAGGCACTTAAACCTCACATACACTTGAGCCTTTTGTGATGTATACTAGGCACTCTAGTGTAGATGACAACTTGTTTTTAATTATTAATTATTAAAATGTATATAAATCATTGTTTTTAAACAATTATACGTAATTTAACCTAAAAAGTATTTTTTATACATTAATTGTATTTTTCTTATGCACTTAATTATACATCAACATCAACAGCACTTTTAACCCAAGTTAATTAGGATTGGTGATAGATGAACCCAATGATAGATACAAGGAAGTTGGAAAAAAATAGAAGAAAAGAAAATAAGATAAAAAAAAAGGGTGAAAGAAGAAGGGGAAAATGAAGAGGAAAATAACTGAAAAGAGATTGTTTGGAACATAGAGATAATAACAAGTCTAACCCTCTACCAAGCTTATAGCTTTTCTCCATTTTGTCATAAGACACACTTCTGCTAATCTATATCTCACTCCATTAAATCTTGTTTAATTACATTTCCCTAGGTAAGTTTCGGTCTACCTCTACCTCTCTTTGTGTCGAGTTCTTGGTAATAGATTTTTGTTCTTACGGGAGCATCTAAAGGTTGTCTCATTATGTGCCCAAACCACCTCATTCTATGCTCCCTCATCTTTTCACTCACTGTTACTACTACTACCTTTCGTCGAATATCTCAATTTCTTATCTTATCCATCTTCGTATAACCATACATCCACCTTAATATCCTCATTTTTGCTACCCCTATTTTATGCTCATGTTGCCTATGTGCTGGCCAACATTCAACTCCATATAAGATTGCAGGTTTTACAGTTGTTCTATAGAAGTTTCCTTTTAGCTTAAGGGAAATTTTGCGGTCACATAAAAACCCAGATGCACTATGCCATTTCATCCACCCTGCTCTGACTTTATGATTTACATCCTCATCAATCTCTCCACCTTTTTGAAAAATGGATCCCAAGTATCTAAAAATATCTTTTTTGGGTACCTCTTGACCAAGTAGATGCACGGGGTCTTGATCATCATCTCTTATCAGTGAAAACTCACACTTCATATACTCAGTCTTGCTCTGACTTATTGTGAATCCTTTAAACTCCAAAGTGTTTCTCCACAATTCAAGTTTCCTATTAACACCATCTTTGGTCTCATCAATAAGCACAATATCATCTGTAAACAATATACACCATGACACTTTCTCTTGAATATCTTTTGATAGTTCATCTATCACTAAGGCAAAGAGATAAGGACTAAGAGCCCAACATTGGTGTACACTTACCGTGATAGGAAAATTCTTTGATGTTTCATTACAAGCTTTCACACATGTGGTAGTCCCATCATACATATCCTTGATTGCATTAACATACTTTAATGGTATCTTTTTCTTCTCAAGAGTCCACCATAAAACTTTTCTTGGAACCCTATCGTATGCTTTCTTAAGATTTATGAACACCATATGTAAATCTTTCTTCTTTTCTCGATACCTTTCCATTAATTGTCTCATCACGAAAATAACTTTCATGATACATCTTTCTAGCATAAATCCAAATTGATTTACAGAAACATTGGTCTCTCTCCTCAAGCGATGCTCGATAACTTTCTCCCACAACTTCATAGTATGACTCATGAGCTTAATGCCTCGATAGTTAGAACAATTCTGGACATCTCCATTGTTTTTGTAAATAGGCACAAACATACTTTTTCTCTAAGTATCAGACATCTTATTTGATTGAAGAATCTTATTGAAAAGATTGGTCAACCAATTTATTGTCACGTCTCCCAAGCATCTCCACACTTCAATAGGAACGTCATTAGGTCTCAAAGCTTTATTATTCTTCATCCTCTTCAAAGTCTCCTTAACTTCATGTGTATTAATTCTAAGTACAAATCTTCTATTCAAATCATCATAAGCGTCCTCAAAGTCCACCTCACTTTTATTGCTGTAACACCCCGTATGCATCCGGTGTATTAACAAATTACTTAATCAGATAAGCGCATAATTACTTTAATTAAAAAGTCGCGGAAGCGATAATAAAACCGTATTTCTTGATTCACTATGTATGGTTCGCGTTAAATACTCATCATAAACATATTCCAACCTCATGATCCAAAACAAACATAAATAAACCACGGCAGATGCATAACCAATATCACTTGAGATATATCAGGAGGTAGACAAAGGTGTATATATATATATATATATACATATATATCAATTGACACGCACAGTGTCTATACAAAAGAATAAGCATCCAAATCTCAAAGATCACTTCCTCACACGAGGGCATACAAAATATACAGTTCATGTACACAACATAACATAACCACCATATATGCACACACGCATATATCTTCCCTCTACAGGGGTACAAAACATCAACAAAACAAAACAAGGAGCCTCCAAGCTCTCAAAGTGCTGCAACAACTGTCCCTACTGGGGCCTTCTGCCCTGGGAACCGTCATCTCTGCTAGATGAGTCTCCTGTAAAACATAATCCCCACACGGGGTGAGATACACATCTTAGTAAGCTCAAGGTCCTTGGAGGCATCTCCTCCACCTTGGCTCACTTTCATGACACACAATATCAAAGGCATCACAAACACTGGCCTCCCGGCCCTCATAACAATAGAAAGCCAATCATCTAGCTCTAATGTATATCTGCGGAACTACGCCGCCACGATGCATCATTATCAGCATCAGGACTCTCAGCCTTCAGTGTGAGACCAGAACTCACACCCGTGTCATCCCATCGGGAGCTATCCCTTACGCATGGACGCACGTATATGGCACCTCCGAGAATAGGCTTCAACCGCAACGGGACCACCTATCTCTTGGTCTTAAGGGATCATCATCACCCTTTACGTGAGCAAACCAAACTAGGAGGTGCACTCTTCTCCTAGGGAGGTTCATATCTATCTAACTGGCCAGAAGATCTAATCACAAGTATCCATACATACTGTAACACCCCATATTTCCTGTATCTGTGCATTTTCTCATAAAAACACATTTCTAGATAAATGACATAAATGCCCTTAGAAATTTTTGGAAATAACCAAAATGTCCCTGAACAATTCCATAAATGACAAATAGGTCCCTAGGGTAAATGACTAAAATGCCCTGAACATTTGCCCAAATGACCAAAATCCGTATAGCTCTGATAAGGTCATATAAGCTTTAGTAGGGTCCTGGAAACCTGATAAAATATAAAGTAATCCTAGATAAGCAATTATGGACGTTATTTGCAAAGAAAAACCCTAAGATAGAATTATTAGAAATTTTGAAAGATAGTTCAAGAAAAAATTGAATTTAAAATAATCTAGGTTCGATTAAAGCACAGAAGAAAGACAGATACAATCTAGAAAATTTTCTTTTCATTATAGCAGGATGAGATTGATTAATAAGTAGTCTAAATCTTTTACTAATTAAAAACCAAATGAACCAATAAGAAAATTAGACAAACTATTAGAAGAAGAAAAAAATGAAGTAACCACATAATGAAATATGACTACAACCTATCTTAAGTTCTAATTAAATTTGGAACTTTGTTCTCAAGAAAACAAGTTGAAATAAGGATTATAAATTATGAAAATAAATTTACCATAAGATTACTTAATTACAAGATATAAAATGATAAATTTAAGTATTAAATTCTTTCAACAATAATTAAACTATCTAAGCAAAGCTTTAGATCCCTTAAACAATTTTAATTGAAATC
>PYAF01002852.1:252199-271412 GCA_007407185.1 Glycine tomentella | reverse complement strand
AAAATTATCTGAGATCTCAGTCATGCATCATTTAATAAAGAGAGCATGCATCACTCATCATATACTTGTCTATAAGAGTTATTTTATGTTTCTGTATATTTGTTGTTTATTTTAAAGTTGTTATGTATTTATTTTATTTTCTGTCAATTATCTGATCATGTTTATTAAATACTTACCCGAGTGTGTCTGTGGTTGACACCTGTGATGACCCCAATTTATTTGGGCGAGCAGAGGAACAGTAAAATGCTTAGATATGGAGGAGCTTAATGAATTATGTGTTGTATTTTGGCTTGCTGTATGGATGATATCACTCGTTGTTGCTGCTTTTGGGAGTTCTGTACTATTTTGGTGACCTGCATTGTATTTGGATAGTCTGTATTCTATTTTGGATGATTGTATCACGGACTGTTATATTTATTTATGCTTAAATAACTCTGACTGTGAATTATGTTAAAATTATTTCAATTCTACTAGAATAGTATTTTATGTCACTAGATCTCGCAGAAAATTTTTCATAATATAAAAGCGTAGACGATTAAATAGGAAACGACGTAATAAGCTAAAATAAGAAAATAAAAATGAAGTCGTTATACATACAAGGCATAGAATCATGCATACATGTCATTATGAGAAAGTAACAACCAATTCAATGCATTCATCATGAATGCAACCATCTCTCCCTTCGAGTATGGTGGAACACAGCAGTGGAAAACACTTCCAAGAAACCAAAAACTTACCTAGCAAAGCCGTGCTCTGTGGTTCAGTCCCTGAATGGTGGTCTACACCATTGACACCCTCGGTGTCACGCCTTATACAAGGCATATAAGCTCAATCAATCATCAACTCAACCATACAAGGCACATAACAACGATTCTCAACCGTTACAATGAAAGGAAGTGTCATTCCTTTCCATATAAACCTCTAAGTCCTCTATCTTAAGGTTATCAAAGCTAATCAAATCACTAGACAATACATGTACCCTCAGTGGTCTATCTCGGCCTAGCCAAGGCAATAGAGTCTCCACAAGACTCGGTACAAGCCAAAACAAAGAGCTCAAAGCTCTATACAGGCCAAACACTCAAGATTATATAATGTGGCTTGAACGGTTTCTTCCTAACAAAACACCATTCCTAAAGCCTCTCAAGCACATAAAAACCATTATCAAGGCTCATGCATGTTGTACCATCAACAAATAACCCAACATACTAGCTACACATGCATATCTCAAAGCTAAGAATCAAAGTTCATGAAACTAACATTTCAAAGCTAATCCTTCATCACAACAACTCCCTAAACATACTTTTCTAAAGGACCCAAGGCTAATTTCAGCTCTAGCTCAAAAGGGTCACTATTCATCCCAAAATCAATCTCTCAAATTAAACGGTAAAACTCGAGTTTTTTACCTCTAAGATGACAAGGAAGGCAAGGAAGGCTAAAGAACTACTTCCCCAAGCTTGGGTGTCCGTGAATCGCCTCCTTTCCTTGCCGAACTCGAGTTTTTCGAAGTTCCCTAGAGAAAGGGATTTCTCTGTTTGAAGCCTTTTAGGGAAAATAGATGAAGGATTCTAGCTCACAAGAGGGTTCCCTACAAGTTTCATGTTTGAAGGGAAGCGTTTGGGTCGAAGATTGAAGACTTATGAAGCTCCAAGGCTCATCAATGGTGGAACGGTCAGAGGAAGAAGAAAGGGAAGATTTTTGGGCCAAAAACACGAATTTGGCTTTTTATAGTGGTCCTGTCAGAGGTCTTGCGCTAATCGCGCCACCTCTGGCGCTAACTGCGTCAAGCTTCACGTGCCTCTGGCACTACTAGCACCAACTCCTGCGCTACTCACGCTAGATGCTAAAATCAGACCATGGGCTCGAACTTCCCACGCTAATCGCGCGGCCCATGACTCTACAAGTGCCACAAGTTCGAACCCAGGGACCATTTTCCCATCCTAGCGCTAACCGCGTGGCTCTCTACGCTACTAGCGTCATCCTCCCGTGCCTTTGGCGCTAACCGCGCCAGAACCTTTGAGGAATGACCTCTAGGGAACTATTGGCGCTACCCGCGCCATTCTCCCGAATGATCGGCGCTGATCGCGCCACACTGGCGCTACCGGCGCCACCAGTTCGAACATGGGGCCCTATTTTTAAACCCTGGCGCTAACCGCGCGGCACCCCTGCTAGTCGTGCCAGACCCTGGGTCATTATAATTGCCATCCCCATTAAAAAGGTAGTTAAAATAGTTTAGTCATCTTTCACTTACATCTTCATCTCTTACGAAAAGTTTTTTATTTTCATCCTTAATGCATCTAACTTGGGTTAGGTCTTTACTCTTCTTGTCCCTCATTTTTGCAAGTTTGTATATACCTTTTTCACCATCCTTGCTCTCAAGATTTTTATATAAATCTTCAAAAACCTTGCCTTTAGTTTCTCGCACTGATTTCTTTGCATTTTTTCTCGCTACTCTAAACTTTTGCAAGTTTTTATCATCGAGACTTTTATGCAAAGATCTAAAGCATTCTTTCTTCTGTTTAATTGCCTCTTGCACCTCTCCATTCCACCACCATGTTTCCTTTATAAAAACTTTGTTTCCTTTGCTTTCTCCCAACACCTTTCTTCCCACATTTTAGACACACATAGGTATCCCACATTTTAGACACACATAGGTATCTTATTCCATATTTCATTTGCTCCTCCAATAGACTCCCACGCCCTCACGCAACATGTTTTCCTTGAACTCTATTTGTTTTTCCTCCTTTAGCTTCCGCCATGTTATCCTTGGTTTTTGAGCTTTCTTCCTCATATTAAGTACTTTGTTGAACCGAACCTCTAGCACTACTAGCTTATGTTGCGTAGCGATACATTCTCTAGGATAGACCTTGCAGTCGATGCAAGAATTTCTATCTTCTCTTCTAGCCATAAAGAAATCAATTTGACTACAATTTTGGCTACTATGATAAGTGATAAGATGAGACTCCCTTTTTCGGGAAAAAGTGTTCGCTAGCATCAAATCATAGGCTAGCACAACGTTCAAGATATCTTCTCCAGTCTCATTTCTCGTCCCATAACCAAAACCTCCATGAGTTCTATCAAAACCTCAAATGCTTTTACCAACATGACCATTTAGATCTCCTCCTAGGAAAATCTTCTCCTCTCATGTTATCTCTCAAAACCTCTTCTAAGTCTTCCCAAAATTGGTTCTTTTCATTTGCTTGCAGTCCAACTTGGGGTGCATACACACCAAGCATATTTAAAATTAAATCACCCACTATAAGCTTAATCATCATAATCCTAACACCTTTTCTTTTGACGTCTACGACTTTATCTTAATCATCATAATCCTAACACCTTTTCTTTTGACGTCTACGACTTTATCTCTGAAACTTCTATTGATCATAAACCTCATTTCGACTGTTGGTTTTACCTGTATACCACAACTTGAAACCGGTGTCATCCACTTCCTCGGCCTTTTCTCCAACCCACTTAGTTTCTTGCAAGCAAACAATATTCACTTTCCTCCCGGGAAGAACATTTGTTAACTCCCTGAGTTTACCCTTTAGTGTTCCTATGTTCCAGCTTCTTAATTGCATCCTTAACCCTTGGGTGGTGTTTGCTCGCCACGCTTGCCCATCTAGGTGTTGGGACCCTTACCTACTTGTCACCAAATCCGGGTGAAGACTTGGCACTTTGTCTTGCGATAAGGATCCTAGCTCACTTATTACTACATCCCTTATCTACTATAGGTCACTTATGCACTTAATTATAATAAATTGAATTTTATTTACTATAAATAATTAAAATTAAAATAATCATTCGTTAATGAGTTAGGTAACAACCCATCTTTATTTTATTTTTTTTACAAAAAGCTTCCTCATTTTATCAAAACACTTAACTATATTTAATCCTATCAAAGAGAGGTTGAATTTATTATTATCAAAGCTTTGTAATTAAAGAGTTGCTTAATTTAGATGAAATTTTTGCAATAACTTAATAGAGATATGTTTTCATTTTTAATTAAACAGTCAGAATGATATTCACCTTCAGGTGACCTCTATTTTTCCATTTTTCATGATTTTACAAAAGCATGTTGATGAGGCAGCTACTTAATATATGACGTTCAAAACATGAAAAGATTCACACGTATGTAATAACAGTTTGGACTTGTTGAAAATGGATTTACCGAAGAAGTTGCAACTTATCATTTTTCAATTGTTGGTTTGGTGTTTGTTGTCTTCTCAAGTCATTAAAGGTAAAATTAAAAATATAATAAGGAGTTTAGTATTTTAAAAGAGATGGCACATAATATACGATTATACGAAACGAATTGGAGGGTTATAAATACAAAGTTGCAATCAGATCTCAATTTCCTCGCAATTGAGCGTTACAGAGAAATTTGTGAATTTTTGGAATTTACTTGGTAGCATTCAATAATGCATAGTTGCATACATAAATCTAATTTTTATCTTAATTTTGTGAATTTTATAATTTTATATAAATTTAAATAATTTATACAAAAATTTATTTTTATGTTAAAATTATTAGAATGAATATTTAACCTAATTTAGTAAATCTTATAATTCTTAAAATATATATCATTTATAATATAAATATTTTAAACAACGTTACTTATATAAACAATTATATATCATCTATTTTGATTGATAAAAAAAGTTAAATAATATTATTTAAAGTTAAACAACTTATATATATATATATATATATATATATATATATATATCAAATTGAAAAAGCATTGAGTGCTCATTTTAATTGTTCCGGTTTTGATACTGATATTTTCTACTAATATGTTGTTTTGGCACTGAACTTTCGCCAAAAGGTTTAAATTGTTATTTCCTCTTTTTTTTTTTTTTTTTAATATTTTGTATCATTTGAGTATCAGTGTGCTTTATTTGTTCGTACCTTTAAAAAATGTACGTTGCTTCTTTAGTGATTTCTATTTTATTAGTAATAAATATAAGTATGATCAATTCTGAGATTTTCTTTTAATTTGAAGACATTTCTTTATATTTTATTCGTTTATATTTTACAGTTAAAGTATTTTCTCCACTAGGACCCATCATCCATGGTTTTTATCTTTAGATCTACTCCATAATTTGTTGTACACATTCTTCTATCGTGGAAAAACTTTCACACAAAAGCTGAAGCCCTCAAGGTACAATGTAGTAGGAGTATGGTCCAATCAAATAGATATTTAACATATTATAATATGGCCTCTAGATCCTCTACTGTATATGGATTTTCAATGATTACAAGTAGGAGAGGATTGGACAAATAACCATTTTGGGCACTTTTTTCTTCTTTCAAATTTACCAGATAAAATTTAAATTAATACCTTAAAAAAAATAAGTCGTAGAATAATTTATGATTTTTTTTATTAAAATCGTAAAAAAGTTTATAATTTTTTTCAAACATAATTTTAAAATCATAAGATTTTTTATTTTTATTTTTTCACTCGACTTTAAAATTGTAAAACTTTATTTTTCACGACTATAAAGTTGAAACATATTTTTTAATTTTATTTAATATTTTCTATATTTTTTTAATAATGTTAAGGATTGTTATTTATTTTATAAATTTTAAAATAATGTAAAAGACTTAAATATAAATAAAAATATTAAAATATAAAACATATTAGACCATGACATTTTGCATAAAAAAATAGTAATACACTTTACTACTTTCAATTTAAAAATAGTAGATTATCTTAAGAATTACCTCTTTCAATATATTAATTTAAATTTTACTCATAAATAGGAAATTTGAAAAAAATTGCCCCAAATAATGGTTTGCCCGATGAAGATTAGTGCTTTTTTCATTATTTATTTATTTTATGGTAGAAGATATACTTTAAATAGATAATAGACACGCGCCAAAATGTTTTTGAGGGAACGCGCCAAATTAATGAAATTATTAATTTGCTTTCTTGGTTAAATTTAATAATTTATTTCATTGCATTGGTTTAAGATCTTTTGTTTTATAATTCTGGCCACCTTTAGCTTTAGACAAATCAGAGTACAAAACCCGATCCAGAAGGACAACAAACACACTTGATGACTGTTTGGCTGTAATATATCTATTAAAGAATATTGAATAAGGATTTTGAATTTAAAATTTGATTTTTTTTAGATTTTTTAATAAAAAAGTTGAAAAAAATTTTAACATAAAGAATAAGTTCATATAGAATATCTCTTAATATTTGCACATTATTCAAAAAATAATAATTTTTTTTTATTTTTTCCTCCTTAAGATCTCAAAATGAGATTTATAAAAAAAATAGAAAAAATCTTTAATTCTGTCACACTATGAGATCTACTAAAAAGTAATCTAAGATCCTAATTTAAGATCCATCATTAAAGATCCTCTTATACATTTCAATATAACATCAATAACTAAGACTAATTCAGAAGCGTGTTATAACCATATTAATTATTCAAAATTAATTGTATCAAACTTTAAACAAAACAAACACTTAATTAGTTGTGGAAATTTGAATATTATGATACATTCTTCCACATATCCAAGTTTAAATAGGAACACTTAGACAGTAACATGAGTTAGATATTCTGGGGGAAATTGTAAAAATGTAATAAAATAAATTACACTCAGCACATTATTCCTTGTGTTTGTCCATTTTTTGTCCTACAAAAATTCTTTAAATGCAAGTATTCGTTTCAATGTGATCCATTCGATCCCAAATGTCATTCAGTCCATTAATAACAGTGAAGTATGTGTCTAGCACACAACTTTTAATAATTTTCTTCCTCTGAAATGCATTAATAATGTAAAGATTTTTTTAATATATTATTATCTAATTATAAACTGTTATATGTGTTAAATTTATTATCTTTTATCATAATTATTTTAAAAGTTATGTATATAATTAAAAGGATGAACATTTTGGAGAGGAAAAAACTCATTAAAAGTCATGCGTCATAGACATATTTGGCTGCTATATTTTAACATACTATACGACGTTTAAGAAGTTTTCAACATAAGAAAAAAAATGAAGGAGTATTAAACAAAATTGGAAACAAACATATGTGAGTGTAATTTACTCCATCAACATAAAATTCAAAAATTGAATAGATGCTTAGGATTTTTGACACTATTATAATACGTTTTTGATAAATACTCTTAATTTGATATTTATTTTTATCTAAATAACATAAAATAACAAAATATATCTTTTAGATGTTGTAATTTGAATAGAAAGAGTACATACTCATAAATTGTTAAGCGCATTAAGGTTTAAAATTAAGTCCAAAATCCCTCAAACTATAGGAGCTCCTAGACCTTATAATCATATCTTACCTGTTTTCCAATTCCTAAGGTAGTGGTCCCTCTCACACTTTCATCATCACGGTGATGTACCCCATATTAAAATCGTCATCTACAAAGAAAACACAATCATTCATGGTTTTGCTAGTACCCAATTGTCTTTGTACTCGACATTGAAACAATCTTATGCATATCCGAAAACTGCATAACTTGTCCAAAATCAGCGTCCTCTTTCATTGACATTGCCTTGTTAACTACCCTTTTTTTATTGACAATGATGAAATTGCAACTCAGCTTGTACATTCGGTGATTATCTGTTTGGAGCACCAAGAGTCCAAGACAAGCCTAAAAGTAAAACAAAGGCATGCTGGCGTTAGGAAGAATTAAAATTTTAAAACATATGCACATGTAGCCGAGATTGTCTCAATTCCAAGAATTTGATGGAAGAGTTAGACAAGACCTCCCTTCTAAGTTCTAACAATCTCAACATATCAAACCCTCGCTTATTTTTTTATGATGAAGTAAATATTATTACTTTTTATTTTTATTCATAACACTCAATTATATAATTCATTAGAATTACAAAATTTTCTAATGTTTTTTCCAAAATTATTATTATTAATATTTTTACTTATTCTACTAATTATGTATTTTAATCTAAAAATAATTAGTGCGATAGACATTATGAATTTAGTCATATTAAAAGTAATAAGCTTTACTTTTAATTTGAATTTTATAAATAGAAACATCTTAGTAATGTTTTTTTGGTGAATGTACAAGTAATCTCTATATATAAAGACTTCCTCTACTTTCAATGGGGGCACAATTCTCTTTTTAAAATTCTTATTATCAAAATAATATATATCTCTTATACTTTTTTTTATTACAATAATCGCGTATTCCTCTTTTCGGTAACAAAGGAATAAAAGTTTGTACTCCTCTTCCTTTTTACCGTTAAAAGGAAAATGAGGGAAAATATAAAAAAAAGGGTCCAAATATTATTATTGAACTAATTCAAATATTCAATTATGTTCGAAACATGTGACTAGGATTGAATACACTTTGGATTAATCAGATCAACTACACTTGATCCAATTAAAAAAAAAAAGTTGCTTTACATCGGTCATATCGAATTAAACTAAGTTAAACTCTATCTAATTGAGCTTTAATATAAAAAAAAAAATAGGAAAAAAATCAATTTAGTTGAGTTGCATATCAGGCTTCCATATGTTGTACTCATCAAACTTGACCCAACTCGTGGTTTGATTATTGTTGATTACAAATAGGTAGAAGAACTACAAGAGTCTCCATACATGGCCTCAATTCTTACAAGAGAAAATAATAGAAAAAAGAACAAAAAATTCATAGTTTTCAAAGTCATAACAATGCAAAAGGGGTTTCTTTCCCCCTTGCCAATATGTTTTTAATTGTAACCTTCAATCTCAACTTCAAAATTAATGATTTTCATAACACTGTTCATGACTAATTCCTACGGTAGAAACATCAATCATGGATCACAATGGTCTTTTATTGTAATTAGTTTGGTGACCCGTGTCATGTTTGAGCGGATTGTTTTATTCATTGATTTGAATTAGTTACAAATATTGAATATATAAGAAAAAAAATTAATATTTTCAAAATATAAGAAAAATTGTTAATCTGCATCACACGTGTTCAAATACAGTTATTATAAATATTTTAATATAGTCTTCGATTTTCACAAATTAAAAAAATACATTAATTAAATTTTATTTAGAAAATTATTTCATCATTTATTTGATTTATATTTCAAATTCAATTAAATTTAATCTTTTGACATGAAATAAAAATGAAATAGTAATTCTAAATTCTTGTATCTACAAAATATGTAAATATATAATCTATAAAACATCATATAAGTATATAATAATGTATACCTATATAATAATGTAATGTAATAATTTAATAAATATATTATTAGAGAATTACTTTGGTTTTTGGTCTATAACTTGTCTTTAAAATATTATAGTTTAAGTTAAGGTTATTTCATTAGAGAACTTTTTTTCATTTATTTATTTGTCTAATTGTTCCTGGGTTCAGGACTAGCTTATCGTGAAGGATTGACGATGGATCAAAGATCTAAGTCCAATTACAATGCGACAAATAGGCCTTATCAATCCGATAGTTTCTAATTTTTCTCCTTGGATTGAGAATGCCCTTTGGACACAATCTCTGTGTTTTTAAATTAGTGACTTTGGATCCATGTATTATTTCCTTCATCAATCCTACTTGATACTTATAGGATTCAGTGACATGTAATGAGAGTTAGGGAAATCAAAACATCCACTCCAATGGAGTTCCACATCTTTTTCTTTTGTCTTGATTTAACTATATTTTTTGGTGCTGAGAGATTAATTTGTATGTAATTTTTTTTTAGTTTTTTATGCTAATTATTATTTTTAAATTAAATAAATTTACTCTATTCATCAATATTTATTTTGTTTGAAACTCTCAAATTCTCATTTTCTATCTAAATTTTGTAAGGTTTACGATGAATTTGAGACATGGAATAAGTTTAAAGATTTAAAAGTCAGAAATTTAGTGAAACTTTGAAAGTTTTATAGTATATGAGATTAGGGTTTAAAAGGAGAACAAATAGAGTTTTTTTTTTTTAAAGGTAAATTTGATGTTTTTCTTGGTGAGTTTTGAGTAGGAAAAAAGTTTAAAATAATTTAGTTGACTCAATTATGAAAATTTTGGCTAAAAATATGAACCTAGGAAATTTTAAATAGAAGAAAATTGATAAAAGAATCAAGTTTACTTAAATTTTAAAAAATAAAAACTTAATTTAACTAAAATATTAAGAACCAGAATTATATATAATAGATTAATAGACCAAACTATAAAGGCAACCTTTTTGTTTTTCTTAGTTGGGCTGCACGCGATCTTCCCTTAGACCTACCGTTCCATTTTAAAAAAAAAAAAAACTAGAACTTGTATTGCTTCTTGCATTGCCAACTTTAAAAAGGAAATCAAAAAGCTAATTGTATTCATATGCTTTCTCATCAACATATTCCCTTTTTTTTTTCTTTAATTATTATTGTCACGTTTGTTTTCGCAAATATATAAATTTTAAAATAAGTAGAATGTGCACTAAGAATGTACAGAATTTTTATATTGTTTAATTACAAATAATCATATATAAGTAATTTGTTAATTTTTATAATAATTACTTTAAACTCATCCATGATTATTTTTTATTGATTGATACCTTAAAATCTTTTATATTGACTGCATAAAGATTCAACTCAAATTTGATGTAAATATTCTAATTTTTTCCTACTTAATTTATTTTAAAAAAATTATGCCTTGTTCTTGTTTTGGAGACATGGCTACTGTAATGCATATTTCTAAAATTGCTTTTATTAACCAACTACGCTTTTTACAAAATAAATTACATACGTTGTATAAGAAATTGCTTCAAAATCAAATTTACGTTGATATTGTCGCGTTGTATCTCACTTTCATCTTTCCTATCTCATGTTTCATCACGTATTGTCATATATGCTTTTGTTTCATCAAATTTAGCCCACATCAAATCCAAATCCATGTTATGGAAAACTTATTTGTTAAATCAGCCAGGCTAAAGGCTTTCTTAATTATTAGTTAAGTCATTTATAAAGACCAAATTTTAAGTCATTTAAAAAGTCTTTTACAACTAATAGATCAAATTATTTAAATAAACACAAAAAACACAATGATAAAAGCAATATTGCCATTGTTTTTAAAAATTTTACTATAATATTTTACAATTATATAGGTTTTAATTTATTAGAATACATTAACTTGTTGAGTTACTTAATATAAGTGTAAGTTTATTAGCTTATTTAGAGGAATGTTTGTGACCTTATTATAAAGTAGTATATTAAATAGGTTTTTAGATCAAGTTAAACTTTAAAAATATTAGGTCATTCCTTGAAATAGGACTTGTTTCAAGTAAATATGTCAAGTGTGAGCATTTGATTTGAAAATCAAGTCACACTCAAGTCTTGTAAAATCTATCTAGTCCAACCCATCTCTACACCAAAATCATTAATTTCTATTTATTAATGTATTGTCCGGGATCCACCAAATTCTTAGAATGTGCTTAAGAGAAATTTGTCATTATTGAACAATAAGAGTTTTAATCTTATTTATTAGGATCATTGCATAAGTATGCCAAGGAAGATAATCATTAAGGAGTAAATCATGAGTCATCAAAGAGTCAATTTCACATATTATTTTCTTGAAACTCGACTCTCAAGCTAAAAATAAGCCATTGTAGATTGCCAAAAGTTTCACATGCATACTTGAGTAAAGCCACAATTACCACTCCAAACCTAAGAGCCAGTTCACATTTTAAAGTGAAACCTTTTACTTTGGGAATTCAAATTCATTATTAATCTTATTTGTATTTGTCTTTAACTTGTGTATTTATCTTCTTTTTTTTTTTTTATCTAAAACAAAGTTGTGTATTTATATCACTAGTATGATGAGAATATAATGCAAGATGATAAATATATGAGAAATACTAGTAACACATTCTATCTGGTATACTATTTTGAACATATTCTCTATTATTATTTAAAATTTATTGAAAATCACTCATTTTTGTGAGTCTTATCTCATATTTAATGACTTTCTCTCTTGATTTTATAATTTTCAATAAGTTTCAATCAATGAGAGAATATTTGTTATGAATAGTGTGTTAGAGAGTATCTTGTTGACACTTTTCATAAATATATACATATCTCATCATATTAAACTCAATGTTACTAAAAACAGATTTACATATCTTTTTTTGGTCGAAAAATTAATTCCAAAATATTACTTTCCAATTGTCTAAATATTTTTCTCGAGAGGATGGCCCAATATGTAGGTCCACAATTATTTTTAAGCTTCAGACTGTTTCCCAAACAATTTGATCACTCTTATTTCCATTAAGACACTATTTAGTTTTAATATAACAAGTTTACAATTATTCAATTATATACTTTCACATTAAAGGAGTTTGATTATGAATATTGCATAAAGGACCAACATCTATATTTACGAGTCATGAGTAGGTTATCAATAAAATTTCATTTTGATTACCACTTATTTATGATATATCCAATTATATACATCTAAATCATTACCAAAGTAAGAATATCCGAACTACCTAAAAAGCCATAGTTTTCGTGATGTGCAAAACATCATTCATTATAGTGTAAAAAATCTCACTGTGGTTGTAGATCAAATTTCAACTCATTAAGAAAATCCTACAGATGCATAATTGTATAAAATTTTGGCGTACCTTAAATATTTGTAGTTCTTGCATAAGCCTAATGTAGAAAAAAGTATCTCGGCATTTAACAACTTGCATACACGAGTGCAATGGCATTTTACAGGATTTTATCGTTGATCTGATTGTAATGAATATGCATGAAGCAATAGAAATTCGGAAACAAGGATGAAAAGTGACAATTTTGAACTCATGATCCACAAAATGAAGCAGTAGAAGTCGGGAGAATAAAGTATGATGCAAAAATAGGCTCCTAGCTAACTAGAAAAATTGCTTGATAGATATATAAATTGCTATATCTGATTCATTAAAAGCCTAAAAAATGATTGAATAATGGTGAGTAGAGTAACTATTCTCTCAAGTCAGTCACAACAGGTGAAATATATACAATTGCCGGACAAGACTTGCATGTAGATAACAATTAGCAAAGGCAGGAAGACGGAGGAGTTTAGATCATACATAAACAATTTTTTTTATCTATAATTGACCGAAAGAGGGAACTCAAACCTTTCTTCTTTTCTTTGCATTGGTCATCAGATTTTCTGTAAATTGGAAGCTGGAAGTGGTGTTCTTGAATTGTTGAGTTTCCCAGCTTCTATATAATAGATCATGCTGCTAGACAGTGTCATTGTATAAGTCAGATGTTCATTCTCTGCTTATAGCGGTGTGATTAGGGAAAGAAGATGGCCTTCCCAGAAGGACTTCTAGTATCATTTTGATATGATGCTCAAGGTCTGTGCCCTACAAGAGTAAATACCCATGCAATTACTTGATTTACTTCCCAAGCTTCTTACCTGCAATCCAGAGCTCACATGTTAACAAGAAATGCCATGTCAATATTGAGAGACAGGGGAGCGGTTTCGTTAATGGGTCGTCTAATGATTAGCTTTGGAATAGTGTAGTTTAATATTCTTTCATTGATTTCAGGCCTAAGCACAAAAGTGAGGAAGAAAATAGAGAACGGTAATGGAACTAATTGCTTCTTTTCAAGGTAACCATGAGCTTGTTATGCCTGTTATACCTCTCTGAAACCATGATCTCCGGACAGTTCGCCGGATGTGACGCTCATGCCTTTCCAAGAGCTCATCAACTGTGTGCATTTGAGATAGTAGGGGCCCAGAAAATTCAACCTTCTCGCCTTGATCTTGAAAACTCTGTAAGATTGTAGCGAATAAGAATTGTCAATGCAAGGACAAATGAATTATGTAATTGCAAGGATTCATAAATTATTGCATAGTTGACATATGGTCCTAAGAATTTGAGACAGGTAGGGCAAAGCACAGTAATATAAATAAATTCCTGAATAAAACCGAGTATGAGCTTTGTCATGTATTGGTCCTTTATGATTGTATGACGGAAAATACGCAAGAGATTTTATGTTTAAACAATGTATTATTATCCAAGTTTGGAATTGGTCCTTAGTCCCTGCTGTTGGCCTAAATCTTTGACAAGTAAAAGTCAATAAAATCAATTTCTTTACTAAGAAAGAGATCACTTAATTAAACTGATATCTAAGAAGAAATTTAGTTATCGACAAGTCTTGAACAATGCTGTTTATTTCAACAAATTTTGTCTTTCTTCTTTCCATATTTTAACATTCATATTAATTCCCTGCATAATAAATTCCTGATTCCCTCTTTCCCAGAGTAACCCATATCAATCTCTACACACACGGACAGATTAATATGCAGCAAGAGTCACATAAGTTTCATTTCATTTCACATCAGATGATATCTCATGTTTAATACCATATAAAAAATCTGGCCAACTTACAAACTTACCAAGTTACTTCTCTTGGAAGCTGAATCTTCTCTATGATAAAGGGTGATAGACAATTCTTGCGAGTGGTACTCATCTGAAGCATCAAATGAATCTGGGCGATCAAACTTACTCCATTGATTCTGCATTGAAAGATTAGAAATTTCAAGTAGGTCATGGCCCCTAGAATTGGTGCCTCCTCCAGAAAACTCCTTATTTTCCTGGTTTCTGGTGTCCAAATTATTCCTTGAATTTAATGTACAAGGTTCTAATGGATTGAAAATATGTCCTCTTGAAATAGTTCGACAATGGGATCGAAATGAAGTGTCATCTTTACGGCTTTTTGCCCATGCAAAGCCACTTGATGTTGAAACTTGTAATGGTCCAGAAAGGGGAATATCTCCTTGAGAAGCATTCTTCACGTGAGAAGCATCTTCAGGTTTACCACTTGATGGCTTTTGTGCTTTGTCACCTATTTTATTCCTCTCCTCTTCAAGGACACGGAAAGATCTACCATTGACCTTCTGGGAAGTCTGAGTTTGACTTGCCAAATCCTGTAAGAGAAATCTTAAGTGAGAATTGGTTTATGGTAATTAGACCATTCCTGTAAACCAGTGTAGATGCACATAAGAAATTCCAAGATGCAAGAATAGAAAGCAAGATAGACCTCTGCTGGGGCTAGTTTATTGAATCCCAGAGGTTTTCTTGACGGTTTTCTTGTTTCAGTTCCATGCACTCGTCCGCTAATTTTTTTCCTGAAAATCCATCACAGTATGATTTCATGAAAAAACTCAAGATAAATATACAAGTAATGCTTATGAAAATGGAATTTGTTAAGAATAGGTTTTATTTGTTTTATATTGTCAAAGATGTTGAACTATTCACCATCTTTCCAATTTCAAATCCTTTGAAGATATAAAATAGGCAAACTAGTGCACGCTAAAAGGCAGTAATCTTACCATTGTACCAACCAAGGGCAGAACTCTATTATGACATTTCTTAAAAACATTTGAGGCTAGTTAAGATAAACATAGTTGGCTACTTACAAGAAAATTTAGTGGCTACTCCAAATTTTGTTGACTTGTTATTTTCTATTGTGAATGTTAAATATTGACAGATCGGGACTTTTCTATAACATTTTTTATGTTTTCATAAGTCATATAGTTTTGGCTATCCCTATAAATATTTTCTAGCTCCACTCCTCGTGCCATGGTTCGCCTTAAAAGATAAGTATACCTCAATATAATAACCCATATAAAATATTTCAAACAAAAACAAATGTTCATTAATGGATTGGCTTATGAAATCCAAGTATGGCAGTAGACTCAACCAGGTGAAATGCACATGCGGACATTCTCTTATTTTGACCATACCAGATAAGAGGTAATCCAGATATCATCAGTTGAATATGTGACAACCTAAAGGCTAAAGCTTTATTTTCCAACAACTCTGCATAAAATGAGCAGTGAATATCAGTCTCACCTTGATTCCTCCCTGTGTTTTGCATCGATTTCCTTGCTAGGTGGGTATACTGGCAAGCTTGATGGGTCACACGCATAAGGTTTTGTTTTGAAATACTGAAAAATGGTAAGGACGATATATCAAAGGACTAGAAAGAGTCCATATCATATTTCAATGATTCACATAGTCATAAAGTTTCAGATAAATGATGAATGGCTTTGTATATAGGACTAATGTCATAAAAAGAAATTGATTGATATTTATATATCCCCCCAAAAAATGGGCAAGAGAAATCAACAGACATTATTCTGCAAGAAAGATTAATTCTACACAGTACACAGAAATTAGGGTCTGTTAGGTCTTAAAAACATTTTCTACTTTTGTTTTCTGTTTTCATAAATAATTAAAAAACTTCACCTTATTTTCACTATGTTTTCTGGTTTCAAAGATTTCTACAAAAAAAAAATGTAAACAACAAAATCCTTGTTTTTATGGTTTCCTATACAAATCTTTGAAAATGAGAAATAAAATGAAAACATTAATGAAAAGACATATTTGTAATTATCTACAAAATTAGGAAACGTTTTGTTAAACCGAATAGGCCAAGCATTTCAAATTAACCACAAAAGGTATTTCAGGAGTTTCCAACAAATACAAAACTAAACTACCTCTGATGATAGAGCAGATGTGGCAGTTCCACGTTTGTATGGTTCTATAGAAAGAAGAGTTTGTAGCAGATGTACACTGGTCGCTGGCAAATCTTTAAAAGACTGTCGAAGGCAACTATCATATGGTTGCTGTGGCTTAAATAAAGTTGCATGAGGAAGTCTAGACTTTTTCCAGTATTCATCAGGTGGGGAGCCACAGAGCTTGAAAATTTTGTGCAATTGTTCAACCTGCATACGTAACAAATATGAATTTAGAAGAGTTTCAAATCAAAAGAGTGTCAGAATTGCTATTTCCAGTTGATTCATTTATTAACCGCAAACTGATTAGCATCTGGTCTAACATTTCAAGTGATTTTCAGATTGAAACACTTCCTTATATGAAAATTAATAATAGGTATCATTATCATATTCTTTAGTTTTTTTATTACATTCTCCCTTTTATCTGTATTGAGAAATAGAACGTTGGCAATCTTAAACTACTGAACAAGCAATGATAGCATCAATTTTAAATGACCCTATTGACAAATTGCAGTGAAATCTCATGTCGTCATGCAATAGGTATGGGATCCAAACCTCAGCTCTGTTCAATATTTGGTGGTAAAAATATGGAATTATATTCAAAATTTATACTGCAACTCAGATATAGTAATGTAAGACTAGGAGAACAAAAGCTATAGTCATTATGTAAGCATGAAATATATTTAAGATTATTGCTTTTTCAGAGAGGGAGAAAATGGTGACACTAATATATGGTAAACATGCAGTGTAACTGTAAGGCTCAGTCTTGAGAGTTAATCAATTATTATTATTATTTTCCTTAAAGAACAAGTGCTAACATGGCCAGCCTAGAACCTGACCTAATTCCAAAGTGAAAATTCCTGCGGTTCAGTTTGAAAGCTGCATATTGCTTATTACATTAGATCAGATCCAATTCTTTTAAATTGCCATGGACCATAAGAATTGACCAATGATGTGCACATTACTCTATAAAAACCTTTCTAATACAATTACAATACGAAAAGCTACTATATAAAAGGGAAATAAAGCACCTGTATTCTGAAAAAGGAAATGGAATCTTTAACCCAGGAAGAAAGAGAGGATATCAAAGTTATTGAACTGAAATCTCAGTGCACCTTGCTGCCAAAATTTATTTGAATTGATACTATTTTAAGTAGTTTTTAATAGCATATATGCTTAACAAAGAAACTCAAATATCCATCTCATGCCAAGCATTTTCATATCAGTGGCTTCCTTGAGGGTTGAGGCATTGTCATATTTCTTCATTCATATACATCTTCAAAGTTATTTTAAACTTACCATACAGAGCTCACTCTTATAGGTTTGCCATTAATTTTTTTTTCTAATAAAAATGTAATCAACTTCACTACACTAACATGCACCATGATAGGAAAAATCCATACATATTGGAAAGTCTAATACCTCTGTCTTCCCCTGAAGTATAGGCTTTCCAACAAGCAGCTCCGCAAAGACACAGCCCACACTCCAGAGATCAACAGCTGGACCATAATCCGTCGAACCGAGCAAAAGCTCTGGCGGCCGGTACCACAAGGTGACAACACGACTAGTCAGAGGTTGCCTGTGCCCAGGATTGACAAAATTTGCCAACCCAAAATCTGCCACCTTCAAAACCCCTTCATTATTCACCAAAAGATTCGACCCCTTAATGTCCCTATGCATCACTCCTCGCAAATGACAGTGCTCAAGACCAGCCAATAACTGCTTCATGTAGCACTTAATCTGCACATGCAGAAAACCCATTTCATCCATTCAACCACAAAACCAAAAACAATACTACACCACACAAAATCACAACAATTCATCGATTAATGATTACTATTATCATCACTAAATAACTTAGATCAAATACCTTAGTTACTTTTGGTACTCTGATCATAATTAGAGTTCCATCTCAGTTATCCTGACATTCCTAAAAATTAAGGAGCCTAATCCAATTTCAAAAACTAACTCATGGTATCTTCTACTTATACACTATTTTGACTTTATCACTGGTCATGTGAAATCTCTAACAAAGTCCCATCGCGTCCAAGATTAGATAACGGTAAATCCCACAATAACCATTAAGATAAACTCTTATACTGTATTAGAATTTGAGATTTTCAATCTAACTCAAGTTCAAAAACTACCCGATGGAAATTATATCTCACTTACATACATTATTTTATCCATATTATTACTAATCAAACAAACATATAAGACAAACCTTTATGCACCTAAAATATCCAAGTAAAAACTGTATTAGAGATCAGCAAACGGCACTAAAAGCACATGATTGAGTTTTGAATTTAACTTAGTTAAAAGTTAGCTAATGAGAATTATCTCTTACTTGTATACACTATTTTATTCATATTATTAATCCAACAAACATACCCTTTATTACCCAAATTAGCCAAATAAAAACTCTAATTGAGATCAGAAAACGACACTAAAAACACACACAAAAAGAAAAAAAAAAACGCACCTCTATTTCATTCAAATTATTAAAAGTTTATTACCTGCGGTTCAGTGAACTTGATATCAGGGGAAGACAAGAGCCCCGTAATGTCATGCTCCATGTACTCAAACACGAGGTAAATGCTACACGACAACCTCGAAGTAATCAAACCCTCAAGCTTTATGATATTGGGGTGATCAAGCCGTCGCAGGATCAGTATCTCACGCGCCATGAACCGCACACTCTCCGGTTCGAAATTGTCGAACC
>PYAF01002852.1:227638-243418 GCA_007407185.1 Glycine tomentella | reverse complement strand
ATTGGCAAATCCATAATTAATTTGTCTGTATGTATGTATAATTTATACTTTGCCAGGGAAATCGTTTTCTTTGTTTTTTCATTAAATTATAAATACTTATTGTAATTGTTGAAATAGAAAATTAATTCGGTCATTCACAAGAAATTGGTAGAAATAATAAATTCAAACACTATAGATATCTTTTAAGAGAAATAATTTTGTTGAAAGCAAATAGAATTATTATAGTCGATAAACTTTTCTTCAAGTATTTAATATAATATATATCTCGTGCTTAAACGTGAGACTATTGATTAAAACAGTTGATCCATATGGTGAGTGATGGTTTGGCTGATAATTATTTGGTTTGTCATTCATAAAATGAATGTTATATTAATTAATTTATCCTTCAAATTAAAAAATTATAACCCATAATTAGAAACTTCATAAACATTGTTTTCATGATTTGTATTTTAAAATCACTTTACATTATCAAGCATACATGAACCTGATGAAGGGACAGGAATCTTCGTACTTCTTTGTTGCTGATGAGCTAGTTTGCTACTACTTTCTGCATAATTGCATTTCCGACATTTTTTTAATGATATGCCTAAGTTTATTGATTGAATTGTTTGCTCATGTACAAGAACATATATATATCAAAATATTTTTATAATAAGTATATTAAATAAATTTATCATTACAAAAGAAAAATATAATTCAATTAGCTTTCCTGCAAATACAGTGCCGGACACCCTATGCGCATGTTGCGTGATCGACTTTGTTGAATCTACTGTGCATTCTTTTTCATGTTTGGTATGTATCAATTTCTATAATTTATTATTCACCAAAAAAGATTTCTATAATTTATTGCCCCTCTTCGAACTATATATAATTATGTTTCATTGCTCAAAGGCCGAAAGGCGATTTTAATGTCATCATTTTTTAAAAGAACAAAGTCATATCACTATATATGTTTAGTTATTATCACACCAAAAAATAAGTTATAAAAAATGCGTTTTTTTTTTTATTTTTTATCTATTCATTTATGTATATCTTTCTTTAGATCAACTTAAAAAATTTGACAATTTTGGTACGATAATAACGACAAACCCTTGTAGTGTCGTAAGTTTATATGATTCTATAGATAGTGTGAACCCAGGTGACAAAATTGAATTAATAAACCAATTTTGTTTCATTCATTTTATCGGAGATGATTAACAAAATTAGATATTGTAATCTACGTCTCACAAGACCGGCACCTAAAAAAGGGAGACAGCTCAAAACAAGTTGGTAAATGTAAACCAAAAAGAATCAAGGGAGTTAATTAATGTAATATTTGATGTGTGAGTTGAAGACTTTGAACTTGAGCCCATGTGATTCATTTTTCCTTTCATTTAGTTTGATATATAATGGCAAGGAGTGAGAAATTTATTTGAGTTTAAGAAATTAATATATATATATATATATGATGTAAATTTTAATATCATAAAATATATTAAATCAATTTCTTTGATATTTTTTTTGTCCTCATTAGAGATCACGAGTGTCTCATAAAGTCGTAAAAAGATCTCACTCACAGTACATGATTGTCGCATGAGAATTACATACGAAAAAAACAATACATTACTTTCCCAAATCTTTTGGTAAATGCTGTTAAAATAAATTATTTTCAATTAATTTTATAGTGTAAATTTTTAATATCATATAAAATATTTAAATAAGCATTTTTGTAGAAAAAAAGCACTAATTTCTCATTTTTCCAAATCAGAATGTAAACGAAAACAAGAAACAGTAATAGCAAAAAAACATACAGTAATGAAATGAAGAACCAAGGAAAGTGGGTGTGGTAGGTCAAAGGTTTGTCACAACTCACGCTATGTCGATCACCATCCAATTTTGTCAAGCAGCCTCACTAAGCACAAGTGGGATCAATGTCAGGATTTGCTTTATAAATATGGTTTAGTTATCAGAATTGACCTGTATATTTATAGTGAAACTCGAATCTGGCATTCACACTACGATAACATTTTTTGTTATTTTGGTTGCTATTTCTGTTGAGTTTTGACTCAACAATATTGCTGCGTAATGCACTAATATGTGTATCTTGTTTTGGTTCCTATTTCTAAAGGAAATTGTCACAGTACGTATAAGTTATCCATCGTCTTCACATAAAACCCCAAGTCTCCTGTGTTTAAATTTCTGCCCAACAAAACCAAAAATAAAATTAAAAAATTATTTGTCGTCGATATATATAAATTTTAATACATATATTATACTCGTACTAATTTCATATCATTCTTACATAAAATAATATTCTAATTTAATATATGTATAGACTATAGTCATATATAATAAGTATATTAATATCAATTCAAATTCAATTATATATACGTACCAACAAAACCAAGACTAACAACTAAATATTAGTACATGTAAAATACGTAAACTGATCAATGGTGTAAAAAAACAATTAGTGATATTGGCCCGTTGTCATCATTTTCAGAAACATAATTAGATCTTTTTAACTATAATAACATCACACATGTTGACTCTTAAACATATTTTTTCCACTCAAATAGTATTAGTATACTTGATATTAGTATTACATTAATTAGAGTGTATGGTAAAGTCTTTTTGCTTTGCTGTTTTGTCCAAAGAAAGCGAGACAAATAGTCAGAGTTGAATCTTATATACTATTTGAATCCTTCTCGAATAATTTTTGTCCATTAATTTAGAATGCCGTAGAAGGTCAAATATAAAAATTTAGAAGGCTAACTTATGTAATTAGTTATAATTTCTTTCTTGTCAAGTTCTACCAACTTGTATATACAAACACTATTGAAACATTTCTTCACCAGGAACGGTATTATGAGTATTGAAGTCAAATTCAATTATAGACACGTATCATTGTTGTAATTCCCCTAAATAGATTGCTAAACACTAGTTAATTAATTATACGTACGCAACTAATTAAAATAAGGGTGTGGAATATACGTGGAAGCAACTGTCATTGTTGCCAGAGTTCTCCAGTTGTAGAGAGCAGGGGAGCTGTAGAGGGCTCCTAAATTGATGTTAGAACTATTTTCCCATTAATATATATATATATATATATATATATATATATTAAATTTTATGAATGAAGATGAGATAATGCAGTAAACTAAAATCAATTAAAAACCCCAAGAAAACATGAGAAGGGTCTACCATTATGGAAGCCAAAAAAAGAAGGGTTTAACACATAATTCTCTAGATGTGTAGTGTATTCTTAATTTGGTCTTTATTGTTGAAAAGTTTCACATCGTTTGTCTTAATTCTTGGATATAACTTATATTCTGCTTGAGTGCTTGACAACTTCACTTAATGTCTAATGATTTTAAGATGAAATATAACATGATATCAGAGTCTATAACCCATCTTGATAAATTACTCGGTGTAGCAAATGTGCAAATGTTATCATTTTAGGTGCAAATGTTATCATTTTAGACTCCAGTAAACTTCTAGCTAATCTGAGCTTGACATTCTATTGACAATTTTCCTGCTGGTACTAAATTTTATTTTGTAGTTTCATTTCAATTCCTTACTTGACAAGCTTATTCCTTACTTCAGAAACTTTTTTGACAGTTCTTGTTCAATAATGTCATTTGTAGTGTGTAGGTTTTGTATGCTTTTCTGAAAATCTATATCTCTGGCTTTATGCTTATAGAAGGTGAAAACAAAAACTATGGTTAGATTCAAAGATCGATCCTAACATTTTATGTTCCTGTTCTTGAAAAAAGAAAAACACAAAATCTAACTTGGTATTGTTTTGCAAAATAGCAATTCTTTTTCACCATCATAGAATGTTCTGGACATATATTTTACCCATGTTATGGCCTTGATCCTCGTTGTGGATCTAAGAATTGCAGCTTGTCTGAGGGATATGAAGATGTTTAAGAAGATTTATAGTGACTTGAAGTTCAATTCTATGGATTGAAGTTAGTAGTTGGAAATTCTTGGGTGAGTGGAGTTTCTATTTGGGTATTATGTACTCTACAAATCTTGCGTGCACAATATAAAAATATGAACTATATGTATCCACAATTAAATGGAAGCTATCAGATCTTGTTCTACACATTCGATTGCGACTGTTCAGAGTTCTAGAACTGTGGTGAGATGGAAACAAAAGCTTTTGCTTGTCACAGTCAATGGAGTATAATTACTTGCAAGGTTTTAAAAAACGATCTGAGTTCGTGATTTGAGCTATAACATCAAGATTTTTTAATTGTTTGCGATCATAATATGACCACAATTGAGACCCTATCGACCACATTTGTCCGTGAATGGGATGAATATCCACTCAATACTGTGATATTTTGAAATCTCACTGAAAATCCTAATTGGAATGAGTATCCACTCAAAACTTTGGGTGTTTTTCTTTCTTCAATATTTTCCCACTTAAATTATCTGTGATATGCCAAGTGAGACATCAAATATTTTCCCTAAATTAAATTAAAAGTATAATTTCATGTATAACTTTATTTGTTAGAAGAAGAAAATTAAACTATGAATTAGCTAACAGGGGGAGAGTACAAGATGGGCTAAGGAATCAAATCATGTATGATGCATAGAATATTGCATAATAATAATTGAATGAATTCTTATAGCTTGTTATTGTTGTTCCTGAATGTGAGCTGGTGATGGATTTGGAAAGTGAAGCGTTACTTTCGTGGAATCATCCTTAAGTGGTGCCTCTATGTCTATAGAATTAGCTTCACAACTTTGAATAAGTCGGTGAATGGGATTCAGCGAATTGGGGATCCGAGAGAAGAGAAAGTCACACGACTTACGCACACATTTGAACTTTTCATCTTCTTTGCTTAATTTGCTAACAGGTGAGGCACAAACTCAAAAGTAAAATCCTATACTTGTGGTGCAAACAGGCATATATATATATATATATATATATATATATATAATATAATATAAAGATAATAATCTTTGTTTAGGCTGTAAAGATAATAATAATAATAATAATAATAATAATAATAATAATAATAATAATAATAACCTTTTAAAGATAAAATACTTAATATTATAAGTAGACCAAATATTTGTGTAATACGAATTATAATCTTAATTGATCACAAGATTTTTATTAATCTTAATATGATATATCAAAATTTAAATTTTTAAAATTAAATTCAAATTCAAATTGATTTAAAGTTTAAACTACAAACAATAATCTAAACCAGAATCAGTAATGGGATTAATCGCTAATCTAATGGGTTGGAAAAACACTTCTTTATATACCGCATTAATTGTAAAGTTTTCATATATATTCCCTTGATTTCATTTTAATTTTTTTATAATTATAGAATAAATAATAAGATATTAATTAATGAAAAGATATTCCAAAAAAAAAATCACAATGTATGGAGGTACAATATATCAGTAGCTGATTTGTCAATAGACTCAATATGCATTTAATAAGATAAAAATATATTATAAAAATTAAAAATACTAATTTAAATATGGAACAAATTGAAAAGTATATACTCACAAAGGTTTGTCTTTTTAAAGCATTAGATTCGATATAGTGAAAAAACTATATTTTTTAAATACAAATATAAATCACTCGAACAATGCATGTCAAATTGTCTCATCACTAATTGTTAACCTTTAACTTATATGGTCTAAATATGCATTATAATTATTATACTTACTAAAATTTGGAGTAGACTGATGTCAGGTTTGACCGTCCTCAAGTTGGGCTCTACGATCTCTTACGTCAGAAAGAAAGGGGTACATACAAAAGGGACTCCAATGCTCAAGTAATTATGTGAGTGAGTTGAAAATGAATGAAAAGTGAAGGTAGAACTGGTTATTTATAGCATAACGGAACCTTGGGCCCTTGATTGTCGGGATTGTTATAACAACATAACAACTCTATAGATAATTCATAACCACTTGATAAGCGATTACGTAACAACATAACAACTTATAGATAATTCGTAGCCTCTTGATAAGTGATTAAATAACAATATAACTTATAGATAATTCATAATAATGAGATAATAACATTATCATTAAAATTCAAACATATATCAATAGTTTATCAGCCCAATCACCCGACTGTTGAGTGAGTAATGTACGTGTTCCTGTACTAGAGCTGATGAGGAGGGATGATGTGTATATTTTAATGCCATGTCACTTTCCACATCAATTTGTGGACCCTGGACAGTACATAAGCCCCAAGCTCTGATTCCAACTTGTTGGCGAAAGAGGTTGTTCAATGTTGAGGGTGGTAACCTCAACAAATTTAGGGGTTGCAAGCTTTTTAAGCCCCCCAACCTAGACAATAAGTATCTAGGTTAAAATTGATAAATTGTCTAAGGTAAGCTTGTTTTTCGTCCCTTCAGGTATAGTATGGTGTTCTTACGTGAGAAGCCCCTATATTTGACAACTTTGACCTTTTTGACCATTAGAAAGCGCATTGAAGAGAGGCGCTTCGTTGGATCACGTGTATACTTCTCGGGATGTGAATTCGCTTTGGAGTATGGGCTTCAGACCTGAGCAGAGGATGATTGCTAACTTTGTTTTCCCCTTTGATCAAAATCTTATTCAATTAGTTGGGGTGCAAAACTCAACCGATGCTGCGAAGGTCTTTCTTCAAAGGAGCCTCACTATATTGGAGGAAAAAAAGCAAAGGCATAAGGAAGCTTTGAGTAAGATTTCTTCCTTGAAAGCTGAGGTCTCCAAATAGAGAGTCACTACTTAGACTGTATGGAGAGTAGAGCATCCTTAGGTGGCCAACGCTATTGTCGCCCTTGTTGAAGCTGTCAAGTCTAATTATCAGTTGTCCTCTAGAGTCGACAATGTCTTTGCTAGATTAGCAAGCACCAGGCTGGATGGTGACAAGGTGTTTGGACACTATTAGGATTTATTGAAGGAGAAGAATGAGAAGAATGAATTGGTGAGCAAGGTGGAGCATGCTGCTGAAGAAAAGAAAAGCTTGCAGTGACAATTGTTGAATTTTCCTAGGTGATATGTGACCTCCAAGCCTGGCTAAAAGAATCAGAGCTTGTTGTGTTTCACCCCCAGACTAAGCTGAAGAAGTTTGAGCTAGAAGTGGCCAAGGAGAAAGAAGCAAACAAGGAGCTGGAGGAGGAGCTCTTAATGTTCAAGAAGGAAGCTGTGGAGCAACACGAGAAGGGATTCTTCAAGACTGTCAAGTAGGTCGGGTTCTTCACTGAGGGTCTTGACCAAGGTCTTTTTGATTCGTTTAAAGATGTGAAGGTTGATCAACTACTTGACGAGGAAGAGATTGCCGACAGCGAGTACGACAATGGGGAAAATGTTTAGGCCGTGTTTCCCTTAATGTTTATTCTTTAATACTTGTCATAGAATAATGAGAGTGGTCCTTTATGCTAGGTGTGATTTTTCCTTACTTGACGGGTTTGTATGAAGTAGAGAACAAGATGACATCTGAACATCTCAGGTTTGATTTAAACCTGGTTGAAGGTCTTGCCCAATCATCTTGGTTAGGTTCAACCTGATGACACTTCCTTTTTGGCTTTGCGGAGCTTCTTACCCAAAGTTGTAGGGACTTACTTGAGTTACACTTACAAGTGTTTAATCTGGACCTTGACTATGCCCGTTATGGTTTCAAGGGAATGAGTTTACCAAGAGTGTGTCTAATGTACATGTGAAAGATGAAACTTAGTAGCAAAGAGGCTCACCAAGGGCGGACCTTGTGTTTGTCAAGCCTTTGGAGATTCGACTAGGGACGCGTTTGTCCTGGGTGTAGTGAGACTCACTAAGGGTGAACCTTGGGTTTGATGAGTCTTTCGAGATTCGATCACGGATGCGTTTGTACTGGGTGTAGTGAGATTTACCAAGGGCGGACCTTGGGTTTGACGAGCCTTTGGAGATTCAACAAGGAACGCGTCTGTAACACCCCGTATGTATCCGGTGTATTAACAATTACTTAATCAGATAAGCACAGTAATTAACTTTAATTAAAACATGCGGAAGCGATTATAAAACCTTATTTCTTGATTCATTATGTATGGTACGCAACAGTTAAATAAACAAAACCAACGCACTATAGCCAGCCTCAACGATCCAAAACAACATAAGTAACAACAGATGCATAAACAATATCTCTTGAGATATATCAGGAGAAAACCACAAGTATACATATATACATCATCAAGACACTCACAGTGTCTATACAAAAGAATAAGCACCAAGTGCCCTCATCTCAAAGATCACATCCTCACACGAGGGCATACAATTCATATAAAGTCCATATGCATAACAAATCCAAAACATGTGTGCACACACACACACACACACACACATCTTCCCTCACAGGGGTACAAAATACATCAAAACAAAACAAAGGGGCCTCCATGCTCTTAAAGTGCTGCCAAGCGATTGCACAGGAACTATCTCTACTGGGGCCTCCCGCCCTGAGACCTATCATCTCTTCCAGATGAATCACCTGCAAAAACATAATCCCCACACGAGGTGAGATACACATCTCAGTAAGCTCAGGGCCCTTGGAGGCTTCTCCTCCCCCTGACTCACTTCCATGACACACATCATCAAAGGCATCACAATCACTAGCCTCCCGGCCCTCACAACAATACATAGCCATCATTTAGCTCTAATGTATATCCGCGGTACTACGCCCGCCACAAGATGCATCATCATCAGCATTTAGGACTCTCAGTCCCCAGTGTGAGACCGGAACTCACACCCGTGCCATCCCATCGGGAGCTACCCCTTTACGCATGGATGCACGTAATGGCACCTTCGAGAATAGGCTTCAATCGCGACGGGACCACCTATCTCTTGGTCTTAAGGGATCATCATCACCCTTTACGTGAACAAACCAAACTAGGAGGTGCGCTCTACTCCTAGGGAGGTCCATATCTATCTAACTGGCTAGAAGATCTATTTAATAGATAACCATACACACAAAGCATAGAAGCATGCATACATATCATCATGAGAAAACTGTAACAACCAATTCAATGCACATGCATCACGTACGCAACCATCACTCCGTCGGAGTATGGTGAAACACAGGTAGTGGGAAACATTCCCCAAGAGCGAAGAACTTACCTAGCAAAGTCGTACTCTACAGTTCAACCCCAGAACGACGGTCTACACCACTGACACCCTCGGTGTCACGCCCTATACAAGGCATACAAGCACAATCAATCATCGATCCAATGATAGAGCCAAGAACCAACGTCCATGAAACTAACATTTCAAAGCTAATTCTTCATCACAACAACCTCCTAAACATACTATTATAAAGAACCCAAGCCTAATTTCAGCTCTAGCTCAAAAGGGTCATTATTCATCCCAAGAACAAAATCACAAATCAAACGGTAAAACTTGAGTTTCTTTCCTCTAAGACGACAAGGAAGGCTAATGGACCACTTTCCCAAGCTTGGGTGTCCAAGAATCGCCTCCTTTCCCCGCCGAGCTCGAGTTTTGTGAAGTTCCCTAGAGAAAGGGATCTCTCCATTTGAAGGTTTTTAGGAAAAAGTGATGAAGGATTCTAGCTCACAGGAGGGTTTCCTATAAGTTCCATGTTGGGAGGGAAGTGTTTAGGTCAAAGAATGAAGATTTAGGGAGCTCTCAAGGTTCAACAATGGTGGGCATGGCCAAAGGAAGAAGAAGGCAAGGATTTTGGGCCAAAAATCGTAAAATGACCCTTTTATACTAGGGCTGCCCGAGTTCCCGCGCTAATCGTGCCACCTTGGCACTAATCGCGCCAAGTCACCGTGACAACAGACCTTCTGGGCACTTATGGCGCTAACCGCGCCACTATGGTGTTGATCAAGCCAACTCATAGTATCTGTGGCGCTACTCGTGCCAGTCTGGTGCTACTGGCGCTGGATTGCTGCATGAAAAGGCCTCTGGAGCTTCTCCCGCGCTATCAACGCCACATCCGGCGCTACTGGCGCCACCAGTTCGAACCTGGGGTCCCTATTTTAACCCTAACGCTAATCACGTGGCTCCCTACGCTAACCGCGCCATCTTCTAGTGGGTTTAGCGCTAACCGCGCCACTATGGCGCTACTAACACCATCCTCCCGAATGCCTAGCGCTATCTGCGCCACACTAGCGCTACTCGCGCCAGACCCTTGGATCATTATAGCATCCATCCTGTGTTTGGTGAGACACACCAAGGGTAGACCTTGGTGTTGGATATATGGGGAGCTAGAAGAAGATCAAGTCAAGGATGAAGCCAGTGTCTTAGAAGAAAGATTTTAGCTATAATGACCAAAGCTTAAAAAAATGTCTTTGGTTCACGGCGCCATTAGCGCCAGAGCGGCGCTAATAGCGCCAGAAGCACTGTCTTTCTGCGCTAGTAGCACGAGAAGTACGCCTACACCTCTATTTTTCCGTGTCAGAATGGCACCATTAACGCGAGACGCGAGACAGAGTCACTTAAGTGACCCATTTCTCTCTCTTTCTTCACAAAAAATCCATCATCTTCTTCCTTTCTCCTCCATGGCCAAACGTGAGAAACTCCATAACCACTCAACCTTTGACCAAAACCCTTCGCATCCAACTTGAAAGTTGAAGGGAATCACCCAATAAGCTCGATTCCAACCTTAGTTCTTATTGAAAACTATCAAACGGGGAGATCGTTTTCTCCAAGGATCTTCACAAAGTTTCAATTTTGAGGGGAAAGAAGGCATTTTAAGGACATTCAAGCTTGGAGAAGCCGTCCTCTAGCCTTCCTTGACGTTTTAGAGGTAAGAAGTGCAAGTTTTACCGATTATTAGAAAGTTTGTTCTTGAGATGAATAGTGACCCATTTGAGTTAGAGCTGGAATTAGGCTTGGGTCCTTTGGAAAAGTATGCTTAGGAGGTTGTTGTGATGAAGGTTTAACCTTGAAATATAACTTTTATGGAGTTTGGAATTTTGGTTATGAGGAATGTATGTGTAGGAAGAATGTTGGTTAAATTGATGATATTATGGTATGTATGGGTTTTGGTGCCTTCACAAGATGTGTTTGGGAGACTATATAAACAATGAAAAAGTGTTGAAGAAATCGTTTTAGCTACCATGATAATTATCAAAATGTGGCATGTATAAAGCTTTGAACTCTTTGAATGGTTTTATGCAGAGTCTTAGGGAGACTCTAGGACCTTGGTTAGGCCAAGATAGATCCTGTTGGGGGTCTGTAAGTCACCAATTAAGTGACTAGTCCTTATAGCTTCGAAAAAGAGTAATAAGGGGTTGATATGGAAAAGAATAGTGTTTCTTTTCATGCAACGGTCAAGAACCGTCATTGATTGCCTGTATGCCTTTGTGTAGGGCATGATACAAAGGGTATTAGTGGTTGTGACCACAAGGCTGGGAGAGCCAGTATATCGTTTAGAGCAGGTAAGCTCTTTGTTCATGGGAGTTTTTCCCATTGGTTGTGTTCAACCATACTCCGAGGGAGTAATAGTTATTGTATGTCATGATGCATATAATAACCAAAGTTTTGCAAAAAAAAAAAAAATAAAAAAATTAATAAAAATTAATAAAATAATATATTTTCACTGTAGCTTGGCGCTCCGAGCGTGGTACTGTAGCTGAAGACTTTTTTTTTGCAATTTTTGGTGCCATCAGCTCCAAAGTGGCGCCAGGAGCGCCACAGATGCTGGAAACTGGCGCCAGGAGCGCCAAATACACTAGATTTTGGCGCCAACAGCGCCAGAGTGGTGCTAGGAGCGCCACAGATGCTGGAAATTGGCGCCAGGAGCGCCAGAGTGGCGCTAAGGGCGCCAGATGCACTGGATTTTGGCGCCATCAGTGCCAGAGTGGCGCCAAGAGCGCGGCATGTCGGTCAGGCCTAGTATATAAGGGCCAAAACATGAAACTTTCAGCATTTTCTTCCTCTCTTCTTCCTCATGCGCCCAGACCTCCATTGTTGAGTAACCCAAGCTTCTTAAGCCTTTGTTTCTTCACCAAATCACCTTCTTTGATCTCAAATCTTGTAAGAAACATCTAGAGAGCTATAATCCTTCATCATACTCCCTTGAAAACTCTTAGAACTCAAGTTAAGCGAGGAATAGCGGCATATCACGGACAACCAGGCTAAAGGGCGAGGTCCAGAGGCATTCCTTATCAGTTCTAAGGTAAGAAACTCGAGTTCTTCCGGTTAATTTGTGATTTGGAGTTTTATATGAATAGTGACCCACTTGAGCTAGGGCTAGAATTAGCCAAGGGTCCTGTAGAGAAACTTGTTTAGAACGGTTTAGTGATGAATGATTAGCTTTCAGATTTTGATTTGGTGAACGTTGGTTCTTGGCTCTGAGTATGCATGTGTGACTTGTGTTGAGTCACTTGTTAATGATTATATGACATGCAAGAGCCTTAATTATGGTTGTGCTGTGCCTGAGAGGCCAGAGGAACGATGCCTTGGATGTGATATGGATCGTTCAAGCTATATTGGGATTCTTGAGGATTGAACTGTACAAAGCTTAAAGCTCTCTATCTTTGGTTGGTATTGAGTCTGTGATGACTCTAAAGCCTTGTTCAGAGCTGTGATGGACCTTTGAGGGTCTGTGAGAGGCCTAGTGTGAGCTGGGCTATCATGAACCTTAAGTTAGAGGACTTCTGGCTATGCTTGTGTTGGTTGTATGATTGAATTGGTTTTGATATGTGCATATATGCCTTGGTTAGGGCTTGACACCGAGGGTGTCGGTGGCGTGTGCCACAAAGTAGGGAAAAAACTGTAGAGCTCGGCTTTGCCAGGTAAGTTCTTGGTCCCTGGGGATGATTTCCCGCTTGTTTGTGCCCCACCACACGCCGGGAGGAGTGATGGTTGCATTCATGATGCATGCATTTGGTTGTTGCATCCTCATAGTGATATTCATGTGCATCTATGCTTGAAAAATGTATGATGCCTGTTATTAGATCTTCTGGCCAGTAAGATAGATATGGACCTCCCTAGGATACGGCTATTCCTCCTAGTTGGTTTGCTCATGGGTGATGATGATCCCGGGGTGATGATGATCCCCTAAGACCAAGAGATAGGTGTGTCCCGTAGCGGTTGATTGCCTATTCTTGGAGGTACCATATACGTGCATCCATGCGTAAGGGGTAGCTCCCGATAGGATGGCACGGGTGTGAGTTCCGGACTCACACTGAGGTTAGGCATTGATGATGATACACCGTACATAGAGCAAGATGACTTGCTCATATTGTTATGAGGGCCGGGAGGCCAAGCCGGGAGTCCAATGTGATTGTGACTACCTTGATGTCTATGTCATGGAGAGTGGGCCAGGGTGGAGGAGATACCTCCCTGGACCCTGAGCTTACTGAGATGTGTATCTCACCCCGTGTGGGATTTATATGTTTTCAGGTGACTCTTCTGACAGAGGAGAGCAGTCTCAGGGCAGGAGGCCCTAGTAGAGACATACATGCATGATTTCAGATGACATGAAGAGAGCTAGATAGCCCATTTTACTTGGATGTTGTGTGATGCTTGTTAGTACCCTGTAGAGGGATGCTGGGTGTGTATGCCCACTTGATATGTTTGTACCCGCTTATATACCCTCGTGTGAGGGAGGATATTTTTGTATAGCCACGGGAGTAGTGTTGAAACTGATGTATATCTATATATATATATATATATATATATGTGAGTGTGTGTGTGTGTGTACATAACCTGGTTATGTAATGAAAATGATGTTCCTCCTGATTGTATCTGTGAGATACTCTCATTATCTGCCTATGATTATGATGTGATAAACTGGATCAACAGGGGCATGTATTATATCGATATGCTGTTGGATGATTGTGTGTGCGATGTGTTTTATATTCCATACATAATGTAATCAAGAAATACGGTTCAATCGCTTCCGCATAGTTTTCAAATGATGTTTTAAGCGTGATTATGATATTATTAATGTTAATACACCGGGTGCACACAGGGTGTTACAATGCATGTGTATTGAAATTGTATGTTACTACCTTTTTATTGAGAACATGTATATGATGTACACTGTGATGATATGTTGTGTGATTGATGAGATTCTCTGGCCAGTAGAATAGACTAAATATGAACTTCCTTTGGAGCCAAAGTAAAATGGAACAAGTCCTTGTGGTTAATTGATATAAAAGCCTGAGAGAATGTGTCCTTAAGTGGATGATCTTCCTCAGGCAGTGTTAAATATATATATATATATACATATGTTACATCTGTGTTGCATTCCTGATGTTGGTAGCGCCCAACGGAATGACATCTATGTTGTGATATACATGTGATGCATTTTATGGGCAAAAGAACCAAAAGGGTGTTTTTTTAAAAAATATTTACCGATAAGGTGCGTTTTCAAAATTATTTCCAAATCTGGTGCAGGGGGGCCTATATTTACAAATCTGGTGCACTGCAACATGCCTGGATCAGGCATGTTACAACACGCCCAATCTGGACCAGGCATGTTGCAAATTGGGCACAACCGGAGAGTTTGTCCTAGTCGGGGGGGGGGGGGGGTTGCATGATTTTTTTTGTGGTTGTATGTTTTTGTTGTACGTTATGCTCAATTCATATGAACTTTCTTTTTATGACGTTTTCATAGTAATCTTGTTTGTTTCATATTTTGGATGTGTCATAGTGTATGAATTTGATGTAACACACATGGATTTCAAGGCACGCTGTCATTTAACACGGCCAACTTGGGCGTGGCTGAACACGCCCAACTTGGCCGTGACTGAACACGGCCAACTTCGGCGTGGCTAAACACGACCAAGTTGGGCGTGGCTGAACACGCCCAACTTGGGCATGACTGAACACGCCCAACTTCGGCGTGGCTGAACACGCCCAACTTCGACGTGACTTAACACGCCCAACTTCGGCGTGGCTGAACACGCCCAACTTTGGCGTGACTTAACACGCCCAGCTTCGGCGTGACTTAACAAGCCTATATAGGGCGCCATTGAGCCCTATATAAGTCGCATGCTTGGCACTCAAACTTCATTGTGCAGACGATGACATTCTTAGGAGAAACCAGCAGTCAGAACATTGGTAATTCCAAATTAGCGTTCATTTATCCGAATGGATCAACGAACCATGACGAAACAGGGGTTTCTTTCCTATGTGCAACTCCAATTCCTATGCGAGTTCCTGATGACTGTTCGTTTCAAACCCTGAAGAGTAGGCTGCAGCAAACCCTAATGCTTCCTGATGGCCATGTCGTTGACAACATCTACTATCGACAACCGTCTCTGCATGCAGGTCAACACTATTTCTTTACTTCTATGGCACTGACAAATGATGATGATGTTTGCAGAATGTTAAGGTGCAGTGACAATATGTCGAGTGCTGGGCCAATTGAAATTTTATGTGCCATCCACAGAACACCGGATGGCATACTTAACCTACTTCAATCCACAATTGTTCCAACGCATGATGCAATGCTATATTTCAACGGAAAGTGGAACATACCCCGAAGACACGGTTTTGTGGGTTATGCCTTTACTGGAACAAATCCAGTACGATTTCAAATTCCTTCTGCATGCACCATGGAAAAACTGAAGGCTGTCATCAAGGATGTTGCACCGGTTGGATTTCCCCCTGATGGGATTCACATGTCACAGTTGGTGAGAAGATTGTTTTTCTGACAGCCACACCATGCACAATATTCGACCACCACAATCGAATATCAGATAAAAGAGTTGATAAGCGACGAAGACGTGTTGAAGATCATAGCAGAATCGAACTACTGGAAACGTTATGGTCCAATTGAAATTTTAGCCATTTTTAGCAAACCAAACCTGGAGATGGCCATGGAATGAT
>PYAF01002852.1:186395-227538 GCA_007407185.1 Glycine tomentella | reverse complement strand
TGGGCAATCCCAAGATTCCAGCCACATCTTGTAAGGTGATAGTCATCTCACCCTGTGGCATGTGGAATGTATGCGTCTCTGGCCTCCATCGCTCGACCAGAGCACTAATCAGGCCAGCATCAATCTAAAACAATATCATTAATCAATTGACAAGTATAGTTATCGTTAAATCAAATTTGATTACTGATATCAACTGTTGTATACCTTAGGAATGTTGTCATATGCTGGCCCGGCCGACAGCTTGCCACGTCGAGTCTTCAATAGTCGAGGATCCACGCCCCCATTCCACACAACTTGTGAAACGTGCGTGCGCTGAATACGCCTACGCAAAGCGCCCCAGTTGTACGGGGTAGGAACAACATAAGACGTTGGATCCATCGGCTCAGCCTCATGATCCGATTCAGAGCGGGGCGAATCATCTCCATCAAAATCAGCCATGTTACTGTAACTTCATGCACGAAAAAACAAAAAATCCATGTTAAACCATGCAACCAAACCATTCCCCAACCCTAGCCCAAACGTCACATACCTAACCCACTGAACCCTAAACCTTAATTATTTAACCCTTATACATTAACTACACATTAACCCTACATTCAAAATGCTAATCATTTTATCCAACAACTACAGTCCTAAACACCTAAACAATTTTGTATCTACCTAATTTTTTTGTAACCTAACATCCTTTGCTAAATCACAAGTACATCACTAACAATATAAATAAGTAAATCATAATAACATGACTACAAATATTACAACAAAGGCAAATAAAGACCAGACGCTTACTTGTTCGCAAGATTTTATCTGAACAACTTCACACTTCAGCAGAGCTTCGCTGCACAAAAGACCACAGAAAAATTCTAGAGAGAAGGCAGAGCAATTCTAGAGAGATGGTGCAAGTGAGGAAATGAGAGGGGGGCCTATTTATAGGAATCTGGTGCACTGCAACATGCCTGATCCAGGCATGTTGCAGTGCACCAGATTTGTAAATATAGGCCCCCCTGCACCAGATTTGGAAATAATTTTGAAAACGCACCTTATCGATAAATATTTTTTAAAAAAACACCCTTTTGGTTCTTTTGCCGAGCCATGATGGCTAGATTATGTGATGCCAATTTTGATGCTATATGTCATGGAAGTGAACCAGGGGGAGGAGAGGCCTCCAAGAACCCTGAGTTTACTGAGATTGTATCTCACCCCGGTTGGGGATTATATTTTGCAGGTGATGCTCAGCGAGTGGATGGTGGATCTCAGGGCAAGAGGCCCGAGTAGGGATATGGTTATGTATGAACCTTAGATATATTATTTTGAGAGCATGTTGGCTCATTGTTTTGTTATGCCTATATTTTGTACCCCTGATGGGAAGATGCACAGTTGATGTAAATTGTTGTATATTTTGAGAAATATCGATGTATGTTGAGAGGACAAGGTATGGGATACCTTCTTGTTTTGTACAACCATTGTTGAGATACACTTACTTAGATATATGTATATGGCTTAATTGCTTCCGAATTAGTTATTTTTAATTAATTGCTATGCTTAATGACCATAATTGAATTTTAATAAACTGGATGCATACAGGGCATTACATTTTTATGGTATCAGAGCAGTTTCATAGGGAAGCATTATGTATGGTGATTAGTGTGTTATTAACAAATGATTTAGGTGTTCATTATGACTATTGCATATGTGGTCATTGAGTGTAGGCCTGATCAACTCACCCTTTGTGTGACATGTGTAGTGCAATGGTGAGAACCTGGAACAACAGTGAGATGGCAGGTGTCGATGCACACCCTGACCCAGTGACAGCTGCCTTGGCAGCTGTGATAACCTTAAGTCCCAGCGCGTATGGCGCAAGTCTGGGCGCGAACGACGCTGAAATTCTCCAGAACTGTGGCGCTCCTGGCGCTAGGTTGGCGTGGATGGCGCCATAGCTTCTGGAGTGTGGCGCTGATGGCACGGGAGTGGCGCTCCCAGCGCCATGGTCTCTGGTGGTTGGCACCTGGGGCGCCAGGATGGCGCGGGTGGCGCCAGACCACCCAACAGACCTGTTCTTCTGTGCAGCCGGCGCCAGTGGCGCCAATTATGGCGCGGGAGGCGCCAGACTCTCTGGTAGTTGGCGCTCTTGGCACGGGTTATGGCGCTGGAGGCGCCATAGTCCCCGGATGTTGGCGCTCTTAGCGCGGGAGTTGGCGCTCTTGGCGCCAAAGGTTCTGGAGGTTGGTGCGATTGGCATCGTGGTTCACACAGCTGGCGCGATCAGCGCGACAGCTCTGACAAGACCACTATATATAGTGGAGGTCACGATTTTCAGAAGGAAAACTTGGTTTTCTCCTTCCTTCAGCACCCCACCTCCATTGTTGAAGCTCCAAGCTTCATTTCTCCTCCTTAGTTCACCAAAAACACTTACGCAAACACCTTTTGTGATGGAAATCACTTGTGGAGCTTGAATCCATCTTCCATTCCCCTTAGAACCCACTCATTGTGAGAATCCCTTTCTCAAGGGAAGTTCGTAGAACTCGAGTTCGGCAAGGAACAGCGACGATTTGTGAGTACCCGAGCTAGGGGAAGTCGTCCTTGGGCCTTCTTTGCCATCTTTGAGGTAAGAAACTCGAGAAACTCCGTTTGATTTATGAGTTGGGGTTTTGGGTGAATAGTGACCCTCTTGTGATAGAGCTAGTTTTAGCTTTTGGGTCCCTTGGAACATGTGTTTTGAATGTTGCGAGGATGTAGGATTAGCATTCAAATATGAGTTTGATGAACTTTGTTTCTTGGCTCTTTGTGATGCATGCTAGTAGATGGGCTGAGTTGCTTGGCCATGCTTTGACATGCAAGAGCCTTGGTTGTGGCCTTGATTGCCTCGAGAGGCTAATGGAACGGTGCCTTGTGTGCGAAAGAGCCGTTCAAGTCATGTGTGAGCCATTGAGCCTTGGGCTTGTGTTGAGCTTTGAGCTCTTGATGTTGGCTTGCACTGAGTCTTGTGATGACTCAAGTGCCGTGTGGGCATGAGATAGACCACCTAGGGTCTATGAGTTGGCTTGTGAGTGATAAGCCTTGTTGAACCTTAAGATAGACAATTTTGTGGTCTTGGAAAGGATTGTGGTTCCTTTCATCTGAGGCGGTTGAGAATCGTACTTTATGCTTTATGCCTTGTATGGCTATGTGGAAGATTGATGTATGCTTATATGCCTTGTTTAGGGCGTGACACCGCGGGTGTCAGTGGCGTGGGCCACAGAGCAAGGGAAGAACCGCAAAGCTCAGCTTTGCCAGGTAAGTTCTTGGACCCTTAAGGATGTTTCCCACTTGCTTGTCCTCCACCATACTCCGAGGGAGTAGTGGTTACATTCATGATACATGCATTATTGGTTGTTGCATACTCATGATGATATATGCTTGTATCTGTGCTTGAGACATGTATGAAGCCTGTTATTAGATCTTCTGGCCAGTTAGATATATATGAACCTCCCTAAGAGTAGAGCACACCTCCTAGTTTGGTTTGCTCATGGTTGATTGGATCCCGGGGTGATGATGATCCCCTACGACCAAGAGATAGGTGTGTCCCGTCGCGGTTGAGTGCCTATTCTCGGAGGTATCATATACATGCGTCCATGCGTAAGGGGTAGCTCCCAATGGGATGGCACGGGTGTGAATTCCGGTTTTACACTGAGGTCGGCGTTGATGAGATCCGCCGTACATAGAGCAAGATGACTTGCTTGTATTGTTATGAGGGCTGGGTGGCCAGTATGCTTGTGATACTTGATGACTTGTGTCATGGTGAGTGAGCCAGGGTGGAGGAGATGCCTCCAAGGACCCTGAGCTTACTGAGATGTTTATCTCACCCCGTGTGGGGCTTATGTTATTTCAGGTGACTCTTCTGGCAGAGAGGAGCGGTCTCAGGGCGGGAGGCCCCAGTAGAGACAGTGACTACTTGGCCGTGCGGCAGCAGGGAGAGCTGGGTGGCTCAAATGTGTTTTGATGATGTTTTGTACCCCTGTAGAGGGAAGATATGTGTGTGTGCACATATATTATGCTGTGTTTATGCTATGTATGCCCTCGTGTGAGGAAGGATCTTTGAGATCAAGGCGATGTATGCCTATTCTTTTGTATAGACACTTCGAGTGTCAGATGATGTATTTGTACATAACCAGTTTATGTTATGTAGTGATGTTTCCTCCTGTTATATCTGTTGAGATATTTGTGTTTATCTGCCTATGGTTATGTTGATGTGATTCTGGATCAGCAGGGGTTGTGTTGCTTTGTGTCTTTGAGGTTATATGTTCCATACATAATGTAATCAAGAAATATGGTTTTCGATTTATGCTTCCGCAAATGTTTTAATTAAAGTGATTAAGCGTTATTCTGATAAATAATGATGTTAATACACCGAGTGCACACAGGGTGTTAGATTTTATGGTATTAGAGCAGTTTCTTGATGGAAGCATTATGTATGGATTGTGTGTTGTTCTTGACTGTTGTTTGAGTTTGACATGACTATTGCATGTGTGGACACTAGTTGTAGGCCTGATCAACTCACTGTTCGGTGTACATGTGTAGTGTCATGACGAGATCCAGAAACAACAGTGAGGCGACAAATGCCCAGCCTGATCTAGTGGCGGCTGCGTTGGCAGCCATGCAGCATGAGTTGGCTGCAAATAGGCAGATGCAGGAGGCTATGCAGCATGAGATGGCTGCTAATCGAGAGATGAATGAAGCCTTGATGAAGGCTAATCAGGAGATGCTTGAGGACGTGAGGACCTTGAGGAGAGATGACAGAGTATCCTCCACACCTCCTACACATGATGGTGTGGGTAGCCGCCATCAAGCTAGTGGTAGCCATATGAGAGGGGACCAGGTGTCCCATACTGAGGCTGATGATGATGTTGCAGCCTGAGGGAAGATGCTTATCACATTCCGTAAGCATGACCCTCTAGTCTTCCTTGGTGGATATGATCCTGTTGCTACAGCTAGATGGTTGCAGGCTTTAGAGAAGATATTTACGGTGCTGGAGTGTCCTGATCACCAGAGGTTGTTGTATGCTACCTATATGCTTCAGGGCAATGCCCATGAGTGGTGGACTACCACATCTTAGTTGTTGAGAGGTCAGGGAGATGTTATCACCTAGCAGATGTTTGAGGCTTGCTTCCTGGATAGATATTTTCCCAGGGATGCTAGAGAGCAGAAGCAAGCAGAGTTTGATGGTCTTGTTCAGGAGAACTTGACTGTGGATGAGTACTTGGCCAAGTTTAATGAGCTTGGCGCGATTAGCGCCAAAGGTGACGCGATCAGCGCCGGACCTCTGACGGAGCAGGTATAAAAGCTTTTCTTCGTGTTTTAAAAGGGAAAAACTGCTTCTTCTTCTTCCCAATCACTCCCCTCCATTGTTGGAGCTTCCAAGCTTCATACCTTTTCATCCTTTGACCAAAACACCTTCTACCAAACATAAAACTTGTAGGAAACCACCTAGACAGCTAGAATCCTTCATCACTTTTCACAAAAAACCACCAAATGGAGAGATCGAAATCTCTAAGGAGATTTCTAAAACTCGAGCTCAGCGAGGAAAGGGAGCGATTCTTGGACACCTAAGCTAGGGGAAGTGGTCCACTGGTCTTCCTTGTCGTCATTGAGGTAAGAAACTCGAGTTTTACCGTTTGATTTGTAATTTTGATTTTGGGATAATAGTGACCCTTTTGAGCTAGAGTTGAAATTAGCCTTGGGTCCTTTAGAAAAGTATGTTTAGGGAGTTGTGATGAAGGATTAGCTTTCAAAGGTTAGTTTCATGGACTTTGGTTCTTGGCTCTGAGAAATGCATGTGTTGGTATTTTGTTGGTTAATTGATGATTATAGATCATGCATGAGCCTTGATATTTGCTCTAGATGTGCCTGAGAGGCTATATGAACAGCTACATTGTGTGAAAGAAACAGTTCAAACCACATTTTGGATTCTTGAGTATTTGGCCTGTATAGAGCTTTGAGCTCTTTGTTTTGGCTTGTACCAAGTCTTGTGGAGACTCTAGTGCCTTGGTTAGGCCGAGATAGACCGCTAAGGGTCTATGAGTTGTCTAGTGAATTGTTTTAGCTTGGATAACCTTAAGATAGAGGACTTAAGGGTTTATTTGGAGAGGAAGGATATTCCTTTCATCTGTAACGGTTGAGGACCGTTGTTGTGTGCCTTGTATGGTTGATTTGGGTTTTTATTTAAGCTTATATGCCTTGTATAGGGCATGAAACCGAGGGTGTCAGTGGCATAGACCACCGTTCAGGAACTAAACCGCAGAGCACGACTTTGCCAGGTAAGTTCTTGGTTTCTTAGGAGTGTTTCCCACTGCTGAGTTCCACCATACTCCGAGGGGGTGATGGTTGCATTCATGATGCATGCATTGAATTGTTTGTTGCTTTCTCATAATGATATGTATGCATGATTCTATGCCTTGTATGTATGGATATCTGTTGATTAGATCTTCTGGCCAGTTAGATAGATATGGACCTCCCTAGGAGAAGAGCGCACCTCCTAGTTTGGTTTGCGCACGTAATGGGTGATGATGATCCCTTAAGACCAAGAGATAGGTGGTCCCATTGCGGTTGAAGCCTATTCTCAGAGGTGTCATGTACGTGTGTCCATGCGTAAGGGGTAGCTCCCGATGGGATGGCACAGGTGTGAGTTCCGGTCTCACACTGAGGACTGAGAGTCATGATGCTGATGATGATGCATCGTGGCGGCGTAGTTCCACAGATATACATTAGAGCTAGATGATTGGCTATATATTGTGATGCCTTGATGACGTGTGTCATGGAAAGTGAGCCAGGGTGGAGGAGATGCCTCCAAGGACCCTGAGCTTACTGAGATGTTTATCTCACTGATAAGTGCCACATTTTAGTAAAAATAGAATTCAAATATGACACTTATCCTTTATTTTAATTGAGTTATTCACAAGTTAACCCTAGAAACCTAGTTAATTGATGGTTATATTAAGCTAAGTTATGCTTTTGTATTTTGAAAAGATTTCGTCCAATCGAATATTTCAATTTTGCTAGGGTTAAAGGTTACGGAAGAATCAAGCTTACGAAAACCAAGTGCTGGGAGTGAACTAAGCAAATAATGAAGTCCCAAACAGCATTCCAGGCCCAACAAGCACCAAGGCCCAAAGAATCCTTCATGACTAAGCTTTTAACTCGCCCAGGCGACCAGTTTATGCCTATTTTGCTCGCCTGGGCGAGCAACAAGTTCCAAGAATCCCCTTTAGCTCGCCAGGCGCCCATTTTGTGAAGGAATTGGTGGCCTGGGCGACCAAAGCAAGCAGCAGGCCCTTGGCTATATATATGGACGAATTTTGGAGGCAGGAGGCATTAATTTCCATTGCTTTTCTCTCCCAAATCACCTACTTGTTCATACTTAAGTTGTTCTTAGGTTCTAAGTGAGTGTAGAGACTTAGGAAAGTGAGGTGGAGTGAATTGTACAAGGAGATTCTGCCGAAAAGAGGATCAATGACGAGCTTAGTCAGTTGTTCTCTCGAGGAGGTTCTGCCGATGTTCGCTTAAGCTTTCCTAAGGATTGGACGTACTCTTCTTATCCCTATGCTTTTTTAATTATTTATGCATTATTCTATTCCTTATTGGTGATTTTATTCTACGCTTAACGCCTGATTCTAATTAATCGTTAGTTTCATGAATTTAACCTTAAAGGCGATTGGAAAGTAAATTTAGGGTTTGAACTGGATTAAATCACTCACTACGTTACGTTGCTAGGAATAGGGCTTAATGTTTTGATATCACGAAACACGTGATTAGAAGCTTAATGCTAGGGTATTTGATTAAATATGCGAGTGATCGATATTTAGTAAAATATCCTTAGGACTTAATTGCGAGGAATCGAATTAAGTTTACATAAACGTGTGTGTCAATAAGAATAACACATGCATAGGTAAAATCAATTAAAGGGATAAGCAAGACAAAATCTAATCCTACACTTCCTTGACTTGTATTCGTTTATTTTCCGTAATCGTTTATTTTCCGCAATTTTTACTTTTACTTTATGCACGAAACCAACATATGAATCTCCGTTTTTATCATCTGTATATAAACTACTAAACTGGTAACAATCTAAACCAACCGACGTAAACTCAAATCCCTGTGGAGACGAACTTTTACAAATTTGTAAACTTACAACAATAAAACGGTGCACTTGTCGTGAAAAATCCTAACACTCACCCCATGTGGGGATTATGTTTTGTAGGAGACTCATCTGGCAAGGATGACGGTTCCCAGGGAAGAAGGCCCCAATAGGGACGACTGTTGCAGCACTTTGAGAGCAAAGAGGCTCCTTGTTTTGTGTTGTTGATGTTTTGTACCCCTGTAGAGGGAAGATATGTGTGTGTGCACATATTATGTTTATGTTATGTTGTGTACATGGTTTTATTTTGTTGTTTTGGATCAATGAGGCTGAATACAGTTATGATGTGTACTTAACGCAAACCATACACAATGAATCAAGAAATACGGTTTCGAAATAGCTTTCACGGCTTTTTAATAAAGTAATTATGCGCTTATCTGATTAAATAATATGTTAATACACCAGATGCATACGAGGTGTTACAATAGTCCTAATGGGCCTAGCCACCTCAGAGGGGACCGGTTGTCCCAAGTAGATGCTGAAGAGGTTACAACTGCTAGAGGGAAGATGCTTATTACTTTTTGCAAGCATGACCCTCCAGATTTTCATGGTGAATATGATCCCATTGCTGCTGCCAGATGGCTGTAGGCCCTAGAGAAGATCTTCACAGTGATGGAGTACCCTGACAATGAAAGACTTCTCTATGCTACATATCTGCTACAGGGAGATGCGCATGAGTAGTGGGTCACCACTTCACAGTTACTGAGAGGTCAGGGTGAGACTATCACCTGGTAGACTTTTGAGGCCCAGTTCTTGGACAGATATTTTTCCAGAGATGCTAGAGAGCAGAAGCAGGCCAAGTTTGAGGGCCTTGTCCAGGGACAGATGTCAGTGGATGAGTACTTGGCCAAGTTCAATGAGTTGGCTAAGTATGTGCATTTCAAGAGGGCTCTACCTGATGCAGAGGTTGTTGCTACTAAGTTTCAGAGAGGACTTAGAGAGAGCATTGAGGAGATGATCAGGACGTGCAGTGGCAGCCAGCCTATTCCCTTCGTGAGACAGGAGGTGAGGAGACCCAGTGGTCTAGGCCGAACCGTGAAGGGCAAGGGCAGAGATTTGAGGGTTTCTTCACCAACAGACAGGTTCAAGAAGGGCGTCAGTCAGAGAGGATCGCTACAAAGATCGACTCCACCTCCCAAGTGTGCTACTTGTGGGAGGAATCATTGGGGAGTGTGCCCCACTAGTCAGCTTATATGCTATAGATGTGGCAAGTATGGCCACTATGCTAGAGATTGCCCGCAAGCAGGTGGCTGAGCTTTAGCCGCTCCAGTGATTTCAGTAGTACCCATCGCAAGTTGGATCTACACAGTGGAGGCTAGAGAGGCAGCCAGAGCTCCTGACTTGATCAGAGGTACTATTCTGATAAATGTTTATGATGTGAGAGTCTTGTTCAACTCTGGAGCTACTCACTCCTTCATTGAGGATCATACTGCATTAAGGCTGAACTTGCAGATGGTCATATTTTTCCCTCCTATGGAGGTTACCGCCACTTCTAGGGAGCAATGTAGAGTGGAGATGTACTGTAGAGATGTACGGTTTCAGTTTGAGGGCAGAGAGTACATTGTTGATCTGTATTGCCTTGTGATGCCTACCCTTGAGATTATTTTGGATATGGATTGGTTGGCGAAGTATGACATTATGTTGGATTGCTACAATAAGAAGGTCGTGGTGCCTTCAGATGGAGTCAGCTCGAGTTTCACTTTGTTTCTCACAGTGTTGCAAGCTTGCAAGGAAATGAAGGGAAGAACTCAGGGCTATCTTTTGCTAAGTGTAGTGAAGGAGAGGTACGGGGTAGACCTGTCAGAGATTTCGGTGGTGAGTGAGTTTGTTGATGTATTTCCGGAGGAGATTACACAGCTTCCACCCGAGAGGGGGATTGATTTCTCCATTGATTTGGTTCCAGGTGTGGGACCCATATCTATAGCTCCTAACCGTATGGCTCCTTTGGAGTTAAAGGAGCTAAAGGTGCAACTTGAGGACTTGTTGTCCAAAGAGTTTATCAGGCAGAGTGTGTCGCCATGGAAGCACCGGTTATCTTCGTGAAGAAGAAGGATGGGAGTATGCATTTGTGTGTGGATTACAGGCAGCTGAATAAGGTTACTATAAAGAATAAGTATCCTTTGCCTCGGATTGATGATCTACTAGATCAGTTGAGGGGAGCATGTGTGTTCTCCAAGATAGACTTGTGATCCGGATATCACCAGATTCGGATTAAGCCTGAGGACATACCGAAGACTGCATTCAGGTCTAGGTATGGTCATTATGAGTATCAGGTCATTCCGTTCAATCTCATGAACGCCCCGACAGTGTTCATGGATTATATGAATTGGGTGTTCAGACCTTACTTGGATCAGTTCGTAGTGGTATTCATTTATGACATACTGATCTACTCCAGGAGTAAGGAGGAGCATGCCGAGCACCTTAGGACTATTCTTTAGACATTGAGGAACGATCAGTTGTATGCCAAACTGTCGAAGTGCAAGTTTTGGCTATAAGAGGTGGAATTCCTTGGCCACGTGATTTCTGCAGCTGGGGTAGTAGTTGACCCCAGTAAGATAGAGGTTGTGATGACTTGGGAGAGGCCCAAGAATGTTTCACAGGTCTAGAATTTCCTTGGACTAGCAGGTTACTATCGAAGGTTCATTCAGGGGTTCTCACAGATGGTGTTACCCTTAACACGCCTTACCAGGAAGGGTACCCCATTTGTCTGGACTCATGAACGCAAGGAGTGCTTCCAGAGATTGAAGGAAAGGTTGACCACAACTTCAGTGTTGACTATTCCTAATCCTGAGGGAAGTTTCAAGGTTTATTGTGATGCTTCCAAGCAGGGGCTTGGATGTGTGCTTATGCAAGAGAAAAGAGTGACTATATTTTGCAGGTGATGTTCAACGAGCGGATGGTGGATATCAGGATAAGAGGCTTGAGTAGGGATATGATTCTGTGTGAACCTTAGGCATATTATTTTGAGAGCATGTTGGCTCATTGTTTTGTTATGCCTATATTTTGTACCCCTAAGGGGAAGATGCACAATTGATGTAAACTGTTGTATATTTTTAGAAATATCGATGTATGTTGAGAGGACAAGGTATGGGATACTTTCTTGTTTTGTACAACCATTGTTGAGATACATCTACTTAGATATATGTATATGGCTTATTTGGTCCTCTAGTTGTATGATGTGAGTGTTTACCATACATAATGCAAAGATGGTATTATAGTTGTTGACGTTTGATAACGTCATTTTGTTAATTGCTTCTGAATTAATTGCTGCACTTAACGACCATAATTGAATGTTAATGAACCGGATGCATACGAGGCGTTACATTAGTTTTTCACATGCCAAGGCATTTGTAATTTGTTAAGTGTTTGAGAGGCTAATCTTATGATCCTTGCATTGCATGAACATGATCATTAACATGCATACATGATTTTATTAAAGCATAAAGGTTTTCATGTTTACATAAAGAAATTGATTTCTCATGGTTATGTTTTTTAAAAATTCATGTTACATTGCTTTAATCGATTACACAAGGATATAATCGATTACTAGCTTCTGTTTAATTCTGAAAAAGTCATGAAGAACACTTTAATCGATTACAAGCTAATCGTAATCGATTATATAACACAAAATGAAAATCATAACTATCTGTCTTAATCGATTACCACTCTACTATAATCGATTACACAACTTTATTTCTAAATATGCATGACTGCCTTAACCGATTACCACTCAATTGTAATCGATTACATAGGCTTGTTTCAAAACTGAGCATGATTGCTTTAATTGATTACAAGCTCGATTTAATCGATTACATTGTTCGCAAATATTTTCCAGAAAGTTGAAGAACATTTTAATCGATTGAGTTTGTATTTAATCGATTACATATGATAATTTAATCGATTACTTTGGTGATTTAATTGATTACATTCAGTTACAAATGTTTTCTATAAAAAGCTGTTGAGTCTTTTGTTTTATATAGAACTTGATTTTGCGAAATACCTATTACTTACAAAAGCTTTCATAGTCTGAGAAAAGAGACTATGAGTTACATTGATCTTGCTTCAAAACCCATAACTCATGAATCATTGATTATGTTGATTTGAACAAGATTTGTCAAGAGTTTTTCAAAGAGAGCTGATTCCAAGAATTTCTTACATTCAATCTGAGTTTGTTTGGTAAAATTCATTCATTCATCTTCTGAGGATAATGAGGTTGTATCTCTCTTAAACTCTTGTAGTGAATTTGATTGTTTACATTTATTTCTTGTAAGTTGTTAGATCAAAGAGGTTCTTTAAAGCTTTTTCTAGAGTAGGGTTCTCAAGAGGGAAGAATAGAGTAGTGTTCTCTGGTTCTTGGTCATTAGAAGTCTATAGGGTTTAGATTTCTGTTTCTTTATCTAGGGTTGATAAAGTTTATCAGTTGTAAAAGCTTGTAAAGAACAGAGTTTGATATAGTGGAACTCTAAACAAGGTTTGGTTGGAAGAAATTGGATGTAGCTTCTCTTGTTGAGGGGTGAACCAATATAAGTTCTGTGTTGATTTCTATTCTTTAATCTCTTCTTGTTATCTTAATCTGTGATTCTTTTGGTGAAATTTGTTATTACTCAACAAGTGATGTTTTTAGTAATTGTATTCTTGAACTAAGTGGTTTGATTGATTGAAGCATTCTTATTGTGATAAAGATCCTAAATCCGTTGCTTGTTTTAAAGAATTTTTTAAGGACTATATTTTAACTAATTCACCTCCCCTCTTGGTTATTGTGGATATTCTCATTGTTTTTCACTTGGTTTTGACGAGTCTTTGGAGATTCGACAAGGGACGTGTCCGTCTTGGTTTGGTGAGACTCACCAAAGACGAACCTTAGGTTTGATGAGCCTTTGGAGATTTGACTAGGGACGTGTCCGTCCTGGGTGTGGTGAGACTCACCAAGGGCGGACCTTGGGTTTGACGAGACTTTGAAGATTTGACCAGGGATGTGCCTGTCCTGGGTTTGGCTAGACCCACCAAGGACAGACCTTGGGTTTGACGAGCCTTTGGAGATTCGACTAGGGATGTGTCCGTCCTGAGTTTGGTGAGACTCACCAAAGGACGAACCTTGGGTTTGACGAGCCTTTGGAGATTCAACTAGGGATGCGTCCATCTTCGATTTGGCTATGTGCATGCGAGATGTTGTTGTCATCCAAGGTATTGTTGGTCTGACGAGGATGTGATTCACCATGTGTGCACTTGTTGACCGTGTGGGAGGAGTGTTCGTCCACTTGGGGGCATCTCATACAAGCCTTCAACTTGTCGTGATCGACCTTTAAGTTTTTGAGTTCCTCCTCATGGAGGCGTTCCAACTCTGTGATGCGGGCTTGATGTTGACGAATAGCATCATTGTCAGTTGTGATCGTTGGAGGAGGATTGGAATTTTCTGGGAGTGGCTCTCGCTGAAGGCCTGAGAGTGTGCTAACCATGAATACAGGTAGCCGCGAAGAAAGTTTTATTGCGGTCCCACAATGGGCGCTAAATGTACTTACCAAAATCTGGAGCATAATGACTTCTGGGTTGACTGTTCTCAAGTTAGGCTCCATGATCTCCTACGTCGAATTTGTAGGTGTCCTTCACCAGAGGAACGAGAAGGGGTACTTGCAAAAGGAACTCTGACGCTCAAGTAAGTATGTGAGAGAGTTGAGAATGAATCAAAAGTGAATGTAGAACCTAATTATTTATAGCAACATAACAACTTTATAGATAATTCGTAGTCACTTGATAAGCGGTTACCTAACAACATTACAACTTATAGATAATTCGTAGCCACTTGATAAACGGTTACCTAATAACATAACAACTTATAGATAATTAGTAATAAGGAGATAATAACATCATCATTAAAATTCAAACATATATCAATAGCTTACCAGTCCAATCACCCGACTGCTGAACAAAAGGTGTTCGTGTTCTTATACTAGGGCTAACGTGTATATTTTAACCACATCACTTATCACATTAATTTGTGGACCTCGAACAATACAATTACTTAATAAACAAAATATGAAAAGTAATTAAAAAAAATATAATGTGTATTACTTTTTAAAAATATGAAGTTGATCATAATATATTAGTTAAAAATTTGTAATTGTGATTGTGCTAATAATAATAATAAATAATTATTAAATAAAGATGAAAAAAATGAAGAAAAAATTGCATGAGAACATGACAAATATATTATAAGGTCTAGTCCTAAAAAGTTATACTAATATCTATTTGAAAAGAAATAATACATTTTTAAAGGAAAAAAAAAAGAAATAATATATCAGACATTTCATAAATGTATTAACTATTATATTTTTTGATAACTATATTAGTTACATTGATTTCTAATTGATAAGATTTATATTTCTGATAAAAAGAGTATAATTTATTTCTTAATTATAATTTAATATTTTAATGTTGACTTAATTTTTCACATTAAGTTAACATTATATATGAATTGTGTTAATGTTTATATAAAATATTTAATTTTTTAATTAACTCCAATCTCAATCATAATAAAATACTTTTTATTTGTTAATTTAATTTTTTCATTTTAAAATATTATACACATAATTGATATAACTTTTTCTATTTTTTTTGTTCTTTTAAAATTATATTTGATTCATCTTAATGTCTATATTACTTTTATGCAAATTATAATGACCAATTCTACTAAAAAAAAAAAAAAAATTGGCGCGGTTAGCGTCAGAGTGGCACGATTAGCGCCAGAAACATGCCCAGACCTTTGGCTCCTGGCGCCATTAGCGCCAGATTGGTGCCAATAGTACCAGAGCGGTGCCAGTAGCACAGGAGATGCGTCAGATGACCAATTTTCTATGAAATCCGGTGTCAGTAGCGCCGGAATGGTGCCATTAGCGCGAGACGTGCGACATGATCACTTAAGTGACCCATTTCTCTCTCTTTTTGGGAAAAAACTTCATCTTCTTCTTTTCTTTGGTTTCCTCCATTGTTAAGCAAGAGAAGCTCCAAAACCACTCAACTCTTGACCAAAATCCTTCACACCCAACTTGAAAGTTGCAAGGAATCACCCAATAAGCCCGATTCCAACCTTAGTTCTTCTTGAAAACCATCAAACGGGGAGATCGTTTTCTCCAAGGATCTTCACAAAGTTTCGATTTTGAGGGGAAAGAAGGCATTTCAAGAGGTAAGAAATGTAAGTTTTATCGATTATTTGAGAATTTGTTCTTGAGATGAATAGCGACCCATTTGAATTAGAGCTGGAATTAGGCTTGAGTCCTTTGGAAAAGTATGCTTAGGAGGTTGTTGTGATGAAGGTTTAACCTTGAAATATAACTTTTATGGAGTTTGGAATTTTGGTTATGAGGAATGTATGTGTAGGAAGAATGTTGGTTAAATTGATGATATTATAGTATGTATGGGTCTTGGTGCCTTCACAAGATGTGTTTAGGAGACTATATAAACGGTGAAAAAGTGTTGAAGTAACCGTTTTAGCTACCATGATAATTATCGAAATGTGGCATGGATAAAGCTTTGAACTCTTTGAATCGGTTTATGCAGAGTCTTAAGGAGACTCTAGGGCCTTAGTTAGGCCAAGATAGATCCTATTGGGGGTCTGTAAGTCACCAATTAGGTGACTAGTCCTTATAACTTGGAAAAAGAGTAAAAGGGGGTTGATATGGAAAAGAATAGAATTTCTTTTCATGAACGGTTAAGAACCGTTATTGATTGTTTGTATGCCTTTATGTAGGGCGTGATACAGAGGATATAGGTGGTTGTGAGCACGAGGCCGGGAGAGCCAGTGTAGCACTTAGAGCAGGTAAGCTCTTTGTTCTTGGGAGTTTTTCCTATTGATTTTGTTCCACCATACTCCGAGGGAGTAATGGTTATTGTATGTCATGATGCATGTGTATTGAAATTGTGTGTTACTGCCTTTTTATTGAGAACATGTGTATGATGTACACTGTGATGATATGTTGTATGATTGATGAGATTCTCTAGCCAGTAAAATAGATTATATATGGACTTCCCGAAGAGCCAAAGTCATGTGAAACAACTCTTTGTGGTCAATTAATATGAATAGAAAATCTGAGAGAATGTGCCCTTAAGTGGATAATCTTCTCTTGGAAGAACCATATACGTCGGAATAAAGTCTTGAGAGAATGTGTCCTTCAGTGGATGATCTCCCTCAGGCAATGTTTTCTGAGTAAAGTCTTCAGAGAATGTGCCCTTAAGTGGATGATCTCCCTCAGGCAATGTTATACACACACACACATATGCTATATCTATGTTGCATTCCTGATGTTGGTAGCGCCCAACAGAATGACACTTGTGTTCTGATATACATGTGATGTATTTTATAAGAGTCATGATGGTTAGAATATGTGATTCCTATTTTGATGCTATGTGTCATGGAAGTGAACTAGGGGGAGGAGAGGCCTCCAAGAACCCTGAGTTTACTGAAATTGTATCTCACCCCGTGTGGGGATTATATTTTTGCAGGTGATGCTCAACGAGTAGATGGTGAATTCCAGGGCAAGAGGTCCGAGTAGGAATATGGTTCTATGTGAACCTTAGGCATATATTTTGAGAGCATGGTCGCTCATTGTTTTGTTATGCCTATATTTTGTACCCCTGAGGGGAAGATGCACAATTGATGTACATTGTGAAATATTTTGAGAGATATTGATGTATGTAGAGAGGACAGGGTATGTGATACCTATTATTGTACAGTCATTGTGGAGTTACGTTGATTGAGATATATGAACATGGCTCATTTAGTCCTCTAGTTGTGTGATGTGAGTGTTTACTGTACATAATGTAAAGTGGATATTGTTGATGACATTTGATGACGTCATTTTGTTATTTGCTTCCGAATTTATTATCTTTAATTAATTGTTATGCTTAACGGCCATAATTGAATGTTAATAAATCGGATGCATATGGAGCGTTACACAAATCACTATTTAGTATATTTTAAATATCTTTGTAAATAATAATATATTGCTAACAATTAATGTAAAAATATGTGTTTGGTTCTTATATTTTCAACTTGGCAAAATATGGTTTTAGTATTAGTCTCTTTCCTTTAATACAAATGGTATATTTTATTGATTAGTTCCACAAGTTTTTCAATTCGAGAATAAAAATGATGGATTTGAGAGTATAAGGACTAAAATAAAATATTTTATATATGAATTGTGTTAATGTTTATATTACAATATTTAATATTTTAACTAACTCCAGTCTCAATCATAATAAAACACCTTTTATTTGTTTATTTAATTTGAAAATATTATATCCACAATTGATATATTTTTTTTTCCTAATTTTTTTGTTCTTTTAAAACTATATTAATTTATCTTAATGTTTATATTATTTTTATGCAAATCACTATTTAGTATATTTTAAATATCTTTTTAATATGTTTGTAAATAATAAAAATATTACTAATAATTAATGTATAAATATGTTTTTGGTTCTTATATTTTTCAGTTTGGCAAAATTTGTTTTAGTATTAGTCTATTTCCTTTATTACAAAAGGTCAATTTTAATGATTAATCTACAAGTTTTTCAATTTGAGAATCAAAATGATCGATTTTGAGAGATAAGGATTCAAATCAAATTTGATTGAAAGTAGGATACCAACAATATATTTCATCCAATTAGTAATATATTACCTGAATATAAGTGATCAGTAATATATTAGTAGTTATTATTAATATAACATTGTTATGAAACGCCAAGCTTAGTCCTATTTTGGGCAGGAAATTTAATACACTTAAAAATCTTTCTATTTTTTTTTTTATCTCGATCTTTAAACTTATTAGTGCATGACACATAGTTTTTTCCTTCCGTTTTTTTTCTCCCATTCCATACCAATTTTCTATATCTTTAAACTTTAATCTTTAATATTGATGTGAAAAAAATCTTTTTATATTTAAATAAAAATTTAAAATATATTTATGGAAATAATTCAATTTGAAAAATAATTGTCATAATAAAAATAATAAATAGATTGATTGATTAGTTATCCTAGAAGTATATTAAAATTTGGTACTATAAGTTATCTTAGATGTATTAATTTGCAATGGATATTGCAAATTATATCAGGAGGACCTGCAAGCAGAACAAAATAAGTTAAATATTTGGTACATTTATTTTCTGAAATCAAATGCATCAACTAATTGCTTTTATTTCCGGTGAATCCCTTTCTCTCTTAAACCCACAAAATGAACAATTTTATCATAATTTTAATATTTTTTTCTATTTTTATAGCATTAAATAAAAAAAGAAAATTTTCCCATGAATAAAAAAAATAAAACTTATCAGGAATTGAACAAAATGTTAACAGAATGAGATCAAAATCATTTTAAGAAATTGGTTTATTGTTAATTGCTTTAAAATTTTAAAATTAAAATGCTTTATCTTTTATTTGTTACTCTCCTTTATTTTTGTTAAAGGAAAACTTCAAAGAAAAATCACGTATTGAAGTTGAAATTTTGTTTAAAAACTGGAAAAAAAAATATTAATGATAAGAGTTATTCAGTTACAGGAAAATAATAGAACAACAGATTCTATGGCTAATTTGGACCATACTATATGATAGCTATTGTATATCTTGTTATTCTTTCTGCTTTGCACAACATTTTAGTTGATGATGCTAGGGATATGCATGCCTCTCAAAAGAGGTTGATAGTGTTGTAGTCTTCTGTTTCTTTTCCTGTATATAAAAAAATGATAAAGAGTAAAAATTAAATTAAGGTTTTCTTCTTCTATTCTCTAAATAAGCAATTTTAGTCCTTCATGACAATAAGAAAACATCTTAACAGGAACTCTGGATTCATGACCTTTTGTTCATAAATAAAGAAATAAATCACTACGACACTTACTTTTGTTTAATTAATTATATTAAAATTATTTTCTATGTCTCATTAGTTAAAAGTTATTATTTTCTTCAAATTATCAAATTTTCTAAATTAAAAAATATTTAATATACAAATGTTTTTAATTTTATTTTATATCATTTTATATGTTTTATTTTAAATAGTTTACATATTTTTATTTTACCAATTTATAATTAAATTTCATAAATTAATATGTAAATTATTTACATAATATTTTTTAAAATTTATTTTAATATACATATTATTTTTACTCTAATTATTCATTGACAAGGTAATAAAACACTTTCTTTGTTTAGTTAGTTATATTAACATTATTTTTGTTATTATATATCACTGGTCAATAATATTTTTTTAAATTATCAAAATTTATAAATTAAAAAATATTTAATATATAAATATTTTTAAGTTTACGTAAATAATTAGAGTAAAAATAATATGTGTACTAAAACCAATTTACAAAAAAAATTATATAAATAGTTTATATATTAATTTATGAAATTTAATTATTAATTGATAAAATAAAAATAAATTTTAAAAAAATATGTAAAGCATTCCAAATAAAAACATATAAAATGATATAAAATAAAATTAAATATTTTAAATTTATAAGTTATGGTAATTTGGAAAAAAAATTGATAATTCATGATTAATGATACATGAAAAATATTGTTAATGTAGTTAACTAAATAAAAAAAGTATGCTAGTGATTTATTGTCTTGTCTATGAATAAAATGGCCATGAGTTCAATTGATGAAAGAACTAAAATTGCTTATATTTTAAAACAGGAGACTAAATGTCTTGATTTTGAAATAGGAGAGGTCAAAATTATGAATTTAAAATTATCGGAGTCAATATTACAATTTAATCTAAATTTACTAAGGGGATATCCTTTTAACACTAAGGTTTAAATAAAATATAGAGAAATCCAATTCAATTTTTTTTATTTATATTCTTTCTATATTAAGTATCAATTAAAAATAAATAAGATAAATAATAAATGTGACCAAATAAATTTGATAGGTGGTTGACCAATTATTTATGTTTCATTATATAAAATAAATGAAACTTTTCTTCAATATTACAAGTATAAATTAAAAATAAATAAGGTAAGTAATAAATGTGAAAGTATTTAAATTTGGTAGATGGTTGACCAATTATTTACGTGTCAATAAACTATTTCAATTGAATAAATTGACATGTTACAACTTTAAGATTGATAAATTTTATTTCAACTTTTAATTACTAAAAAATTCTGAGTGTAACATTATTATTTTTAATAATTTTAATAAATATATTTATTAATTATTTTAACATTAGTTTAAAGAATTTTAATATATTTATAAATTATTTTAACATTATTTTTTTATATTTATTAAATAATTAATGAAAATGAAAATAAAGTTAAAATCGTGTAGTGCAAGGGTAATTGGAAAAGAAAAATCTGATTCAGATGTGATTCTGTTCCGATGTTAAGACATGTAATGAGCGGAATAACTATTTCTTTATTCTTAATTAGTAATTTGATTAAAACAAAATGAAAATAAATTTAAAATTGATGCGCGGATAATAATTAGTTAAAGTGAAGACCAAACTATAATCCCTGCAATTATTTTATAATTATTATTTTCTTCGTTGATCTAAATTCACAAAGTACGGAAGTTCTGGTGACAGTGTTTTAATCCCCAAATCCAGGAGTGAAATTTACACTTGTTTAAGGTAACCATTACTTGATCCCCAAGATGAGATTGGCCACAATGAAGTTATAAGCCTGGATTGAACCATTAATCAAATGATAACCTGACCATTTAAGAGGGTAAACATCACCCAAATCCAGAGATGGAGGATTTCTAATTTAATACTAACTTTTTGTGGAAAACAAAATTAACGTATCTAACCGTTGAATTAAAAACTTTTAAAAAAGATTAACAGTGGAAATTATATCACGAAAGTTCTGCTGAAACTATAACTTATTCATTCTTTATACATTAACGTATCTTTAGGGATATCATGAAATTATATGTGATAAAAATAGAAGACTTATCAACAATTCAACATCGATATGAACAACAGACTAAGCCAAGGAAGAATAGATTAAAGAATGACATGCAAAACAAATTCTCCATCACAACTTGATATGCATGTTGAACAGTAATAATTAATATATAAAATGTTGAAATCAAAGGATTGTAGTCTTGTCATTGTTGTTCATCATCACTTGGCTAATTTCTGAAAGTTGTCTCGTAGTATTATTTTTTGTCTTTAGCCATTCTGGCTGATATAAATGCTACTCTTTTCCCTCGTGGATTCTAGTGCTTTGGGTGATTTTCTCCACCTTCTCAAGTTGCTTTTTTTTTTTTTAATCGGTCAAAGTTAGTTATTTAGTTGTTAGTTTTTGTTAATGGAAGAATTGAACTCATGACCTCTCTCCTTCCTTCTTGTTTCACCATTAAGCTAACCTTATAACAAGCTCGCATTTCTTGTTAGGTATCACTAATGTTTTACCATGATCATATCCTAAAATTTCACTATTTTTGTTGAAGCATGTTGGGAGAAATTCAAGAGTGGAGTAATTGTAATGACCCGTATGCATCCGGTTCATTGACATTCAACTATGGCCATTAAGCGCAGTAATTATCAAAGATAATTAATTCAGAAGCAGTAAACAAAATGACATTATCTCACGTCATTAACCACACCCACTGTATATAATATATGGTGAATTCTCATAATATACAATATATATGTATCAAACTATACATACTCCCCTCAGGGTACAAAATAACAGGCATAATCAAAATAAATGAGCCAACAAGCTCTCAAGATCTATGCCTAAGGTTCACACAGAACCTATCCCTACGTGGGCCTCTTGCCCTGGGATCCACCCTCCGCTCCCTGAGCATCACCTGCAAAACATATAATCCCCAACAGGGGTGAGATAACAATCTCAGTAAACTCAGGGTCCTTGGAGGTCTTTTCTCCCCATGGTTCACTTCCATGGCATATAATATTAAAATTGACATCATACACAATCTAGCTATCACGACTCTCAAAACATATCACATATATATCATAACACAGATACAGAATATACATATAGATATATCATATTACCTGAGAAAGATCATCCGCAATGGGTACATTCTCCCAGGACTTACTCGGACATATATGACACTTTCGAGAGAAGATCATCCGCGACGGGTACATTCCTCTCAGGTTTTATTACATATATTTATATTGGCCACTTAGAGTTGTTCCACGTAACTCTAACTCTAAGGGAAGTCTATATTTAATCCATTCTATTGACTAGAGAATCTCATCAATCACACCACACTATCACAATGTACATAATATACACGTTTTCAATAAAAAGCATTAACACACAATTTCAATATACATGCATCATGACATACAATAACCATCACTCCCTCGGAGTATGGTGGAACACAGACAATGGAAACACTCCCAAGAACAAAAAGCTTACCTGCTCTGAGTGCTATACTGGCTCTCCCGGCCTCGTGGTCACACTCACCAATAACCTCTGTATCACGCTCTACATAAAGGCATACCAGAATCAATCGATAATGGTTCTCAACCGTTAAAAGGAACAGAAACATTATTCTTTTACATATAACTCTTTATTACTCTATCTCAAGTCTCTAAGGCTAGTCACTTAACTGGTGACTGACAGATCCTTACTAGGATCTATGTTGACCTAATAAAGGTACTAGAGTCATTCTAAGACCCTGCATAAGTCAATTCAATGCTCTAACCAGACCATATATCAATGATTATCCAACTTGACTGAAACAGTTATTCCAACACGTTTTCACCGTTTATTTAGCTTTCTGAACAACTTTTGTAAAAGCACTTAGGCTCATATATATCATAGTACCTTCCATTTAATCAACATTCTTCCTACTTATACATACTTCAGAGTCAAAATCAAACTTCATCAAAAGTCATGTTTCAAAGTTCAATCTTTATCAGAACAACCTCCTGAGCATACTTTTCTAAAGGACCCAAACCTAATACCAGTCCTAACACAAACAGGTCACTATTTATCCCAAGAACAATTTCACAAATCAATCGGCAAAACTTAAGTTTCTTACCTCTAAACAGTCAAGGAAGGCTAAAGGATCACTTCTCTAAGCTTTAGCGTCCTTGAATCGCCTTCTTCGCTTCCAAAATCTCAGCTTTGAGAAATTTCCTAGAGAATTGGATCTCTCCGATTGATGGTTTTTAGAGAAAAGTGATGAAGGATTCTAGTTCATAGGATGATTTCCTACAAGTTTCATGTTAGGTATGAGGTGTTTTGGTCAAGAATGGAGAATATATGAAGCTTTCCAACTCAATAATGGCAGAAAGCGCAGAGGGAGGGAGAAATGCGATTTTGGGGCCAGAAAACGAAGAAGCCCTTTTATAGGGGTCCTATCAGCGTTCCCGCGCTAATCGCGCCAATCTGGCGCTACTAGCGCCAACTTCCAGTATATCTAGCACTAACCGCGCCAATTTAGCACTACTGGCGTCAATTGGCAATATATCTAGCACTAACCACGCCAATCTGGCGCTACTGGCGCCAACTGACAGTATATGTGGTGCTAACCGCGTCAATCTCACGCCAGCTGCACCAGAACCATTTCCGTCGCTAACTTTTTTTTTTTTTAAACCTTAGTTATTATAGTAATCAAGAAGCATCTATATAAGGAACATAGTGAATTTTTGAAGAAACAAGCATCTAGACAATCAAGGTCATCTAATTCAATGACATGAAACTGAATACCATTTAGATTGGTTCTCTGATATGCATGATTCTTATACTGCTATTGATTATCCTATCCCACAATTTTAAAGTATGCCTCTTGAGATCGATCTCTCTATAGTTGCACGATTTTATTTGAGAGATAGATCACCGTCCATCCACCACCAAATAACCCTGTTGTGAATTAAAAGTATGCTAACCCAAAGACCCAAAGAGCATAGTAGGAATAAAATGCAACAATCCAAGACTGTAAAAGTCCATAGATAAAGATTAATTTCGCTAACAATGAAAGTTTCTTGTCTCATGGTCATAGATTATATAGATAAATAAAATCTGGAAAGAGGATGAGAAAATAAGAATGGAGAATACTAGCAAGTTCTACTAAAACTATAATTTATTCATAATTGTATGCAGAAGGCTTATCATCATCAATATGAGAAACAGATTAAACCAATGACATGCAGGACAAATTCAATCACAACTTGATTAGTTTAAACCTCTTTCACTCCATCCTTCTGTTAGCTCTCAGACGATCAGGATCAATATCTCCAGAATAATATAGCTTATAAGTAGAGCCTGAACCTGAAAATAACATAAAAGTGTGTAAGACATGCAACTCCAACCATGCAAGTTTTACAAACTTGTTTATATTCAAAAAGTCTGTCTCACATTTGAGATTTTAGTGACTGATATTTTGAAATCTCACTGAAAATCCAATTCCCTCAAAAAAGATAAAGATGCCAAATACTAGTTTCCCACTTAAATTATCCTTGATTATCCCAAGTGAGACATCAAGAAGTTTCCCTAAATTAAACTAAGTCTAATTTCATGTATCACTTTCTCCATAGAAGAAGAAAAACTATGTATTGGCAGGAGATTACAAAATGGGCTAAGGAATCAAATCATGTACCATGCATTCTGCGCGTAAACTTACAGTAATTTTTCATTATGCATGAAAATGTGAAATATATTAAATACTAATGTATAAAATGGCGAAATAAAAAGATTGGAGAATATTACTTAATTGAATGAATTGCTGTTATTGTTGTTCTTCTTAGTTGGGAGAGAGTGATAGCAAACTCTCTTTATACACGACAAATTTGTTACATGAACTTCTACGTTTCTCAAGCAGCTTGCCTCTGTCAGTAAGTCTCATTAACATTTTATCTCCGTTATTATATCCCAAAATTTCACCATTTTTTGTGAAGCAAATTGGACGAAAGCCATAAGGAGCATCAAGAACTCTAGTGGCAGTCCAAGATGACTGCACTTTGTATTCTTTCATGATCCACAACTGAGCCGGCACGAAAGTTGTAGAAAAGAGACACAAACATCCTCCCATTACGTTCAAATAACATGTACATTCTCTGAATTGACGGGGCAGTGGAATCTCCGATAATCTCCTTTGCACAAGATCAAATGCAATGATCTTGAAATGATAAGCATTGGAGTAAACCAACCAATGAAGAGCCCCATTCAAGTATGACCCATTTAAAAAACTATTGCTGATAGGCTTATACGGTAATGGAGCAGTACCCTCAATGCAACTCCATGAATTGGACCTTAAGGAGAAACAATGTACTTCCTTGCCTAACCTTATCATCACTACCACGTAGTCATCAGTTGATGCGTCATACCCAATGCCATATAGATATGGAAGCATGGGCACCACTTTGTTAAATCGTTTCCGAAGACCGGTTGAAGGATTCCATATCATGAAATAAAGAACGAAGTCGGAAGACACGGTGATTAGGAGTAGAAATCCTCTGCATGAACCCACAAAATTTATGGTTGCATTAATGTGAGATGGTGATGGATAAGGAATCTTAACGACTAGTCTCGTGGAATCATCGTGAAGTGATGCCTCTATGTCTATGGAATTAGTTTCCCAATGGGTTTTTAGAAGTTGGTGGGTGGAACCAGCTCCTAGGTCATAATGGAATTTAGCAAACTGAGGATCCGAAATTAGAGAAAGCCATGACTTACATACGCATTTAAAACGCAATAGACATTTCACCCGCAATTTTAACAGAATTTCTACCATCATATCGTCGGGGAGAGTAACGTTGTTTTCCATTCTCTTTGCCAACAGGTGAGGGTGAAAGCTAAAACCATTACCGTATACTTACAGAGGAAAATATATATAAAGATAAAGATTATTTTAGATTATTGGTAAACGAGATATTTGTGTAATACGAATTCTAATCTTACATGATAACAATAATTTTATTGTAATCTTAATATCATATCAAAATTTAAATTTTAAAAAACTTAAATTCAAATTAAAATTGATCGCTAAACTACAACAATCTTAAAAAACAATTTTTAAAAGAAAATTATCTTTAATTTAATATACTGTATCAACATTTAAAATTTAAAATTAAAATAAATTTAAACTCCAAACGTCTATATTCAATTAGTATTTCAAAATATTTTTTAAAAAATATTTTGTAAAAATATTTTAAATTATTCGATGAAGATTTTTAAATAATAAAAATAAGTTTTGCGATATTTAATCAAGACTATTAATATTTTTTAACAAATTCAATAAAGTCTAATGATATTTAATTAAGATTTTTTATAACTTTAATTTTTTTTTGGTATTTAATTAAAAGTATATAAATTTTGATGGATTCTTTCTTAGGATGAACTTTAATGGATTTCATGAAAAAAAATATATATTAAACAATTTCACCCAAACCTTTGAGATTTCATAAGACTTTTTTCTTTCTTTTTTTGCAAATTGATAGTTATATTTTTTTTACTCTTTCCACCAATGATCAACATGTCTTGAAACTTTGATATGAGAGTTTCTTAATTCTTTGAATTTGGGGGACATCTTGACTACATGCTTATACATATAAATGAACATGAGAAATATATAATTTTAATAAATGTGAGAAGTTGATTTATGTATAAGTAGATAAATATATAAATGAAGTTTAAAATAATTATTGGAAATACTTTTTGTTTGGTGAGATCGTTATTGTGAGAATGACTAAGTATTTATAATACTAACTGAAATTGTGGTATATAGTTTTTATAAAATTAACATGACTGATAATTGAAGAAGAATGAATTTATTGTACTTGTAAATATGTTAGGGAAAATTAATTTGTTATGGAATAAGTTTAGAATTTTTTGTATAAGGTTTATTTATAATACTAGATAGGTAAAATTCATAAATCTTTATTAATAATTTTAATTTTTTTAAAAAATCACCAAGTCCTTAAAAATCTTAAAATTCCGTCGTAATTTTGCTTTAAATGTTACCAATTCATATTTTATAAATTCTAAAATCTGAAATATAAAATCCTAATCATAAATTTGGCATAAATGACCCAACATTCTCTGCCAACATTCAACCCTATGATAGGATCTTGTAGAGAACTCCCTCCATTAAGCTTTGCAACACAAAACCAAGTTCTTTTTGCCATTATGATGAACACAACTTTCAAAGACCAATTCTTCTTCAAAATTGTCTTAGTCCTTGGTGATCTGCCAAATCTCTTGTTTAAAGTCGTCAATTCAAGCTCTGGCTGTTGGAAAGGTGAGATTGCATTGAGGATAGTTCCATTGAATATGATTCCACGCACGACATTGTAAAATTGAGTGTCATCTTGGCCTCCAAATTGAGTTTACGCCAAATTATCTTTAATTTTACTCTGCATGATGGGTTGTTGGTGAAAGTTGAGATATGTTCACTGTTGATCTAGTTTCCTTTAGTAGAAAATCGAATTGCAGCTGATTTTCCTATCAATAGAACTGCATTTTGTTGTCAGCACTCAACAACTTCGTGAATAACCAGATCTGAAATAAGTGGTAAAAATGGCATTAAACTTCAAATTTAGAGTATTTGCTCAGATTATTATCCCCATAGAAGAATTTTATACCTTCAAATTAGGCTTCTATTGTTGCAGCCAAATGCATTCAACTCAATGCACACCTAGAATATTCACCATGAATAAATAGTTAAAATTGACAATGAAACTTAAAAATGATAAATGGAACTGTATGATATGTATCAAACATAGACTTGAGGTCATACATCACATAACAAAAAAAAATCCCAAATCACATAAGCAACCCAATCAAGACAGTTAAAAATGTAATTAATTGATCATAAAATATTGAAAAGTTTCATCCTAGAGAGACTCCGACATTGTTTCAGTCATGATAAATAAAATGATCCTCATATAAAATTTACTTGCCATTGAACTTCAATAGATATGCAAGAATGATAATAGGAAAAAAGTTAATCTGGTCTTTCACCCCCATCAAATTCCTTGCTGGATCAATTTCATAGACCCACAAATTTTTACCAGTCTTTTGCTGCACGTCTATTTCTATACATGTGACCTGTAAAATTCATTGTTATATGAATATGGATTTGGGTTCAGGGTTTTGTATTTCCTATATAATCTAAGTACTTCAGCCTTTATGAGAAAGAAAAAAGAAATTTATTTGATTAGCTATAAAACCATCTGGCCTTCTTTTTGTTGGCATTGCATTAAAAATGATGAGGAAACTTGAAGATAGCATAGGCAGGTAGAGTTACTAATGCTGGTTTTCTGATTTAAACAATTTCTTATAACGTAGAGTTTATATCTCATATGAGAGTTTTTATTAACACACAGCCTTTTATCCCCCATCCACTCAAAGAAAACTTCTGGGTTTTTTTTCTTTTTTTGGATAATGATTCTTGTCCTGATTAAGTATTATTCACCAAATTTTTGTTCAGCATACTGAAGAAATGATTGCTGATGTTCTTGGAGTAGAAGTTGAGGCAGACTACTACCGCCAATATTCTTGTTGGCAGTTACTGTGCATTCTCCAACAGAGTTGTCCTCTTTGAATATCTTGATTTTTAAGTTATTTTGCATTGTCAGTGTAAAAAATAATTTTATATTATCATTCAATTACAAATTATTGTATATGATAAATTTGTTGACTTTTATAATAACTAAAAGTAAATAGTAACATTGATTTTGTAATGGTTGAGAATGTACAAGTTTTTACACTGACAAGGCATAGTCATTAAATTCTTTTAAAATATTTGTACTATCTTGGGACTATAGACACACTTTGTGCAGGTTCACCCTCATGTTTCCATTGAAGAATTGGATGAACTTTCTACATTTCTTCAGGTTCCCTTGGTTGTTGGGACTGTCAATCGTGGTAGCGAATTAATATCCGCTAGCATGGCAGTAAATGATTGGACAGCATTTTTTGGTTCAGACACCACAGCAACACAGCTCTCTGTTATAGATAGTGTTTTCAAGCTCAGAGAAGCACAGCCTAGTGCCATTGTGAATGAGATTAGGAAATCCCTCATTGATAGTTATGTCTAAATTTTGGAATTAGCATTATTCACTTTTCGTACAATGTACTACTTGTTGCCAATATCTTTTAGGACGGAGTTTACAGTGAGAAAGTGTAACATGTTTCTCAACGTGGGAAACAAATAGTAACTGTTAGATATAGTCATATTTTTACATTTGCATCTTCCACCCTCCTACTATATATTGTGAATTGGAATGATCCTCATTACTTATTTTAAAACCCTGAGGAAGGAGAAGCAACATGCTGAGCTGATAAAAAAAAAAAAGATAACAAAATTGTGAAGGACAATGCTGTGAAGAGGATATCTGAAATGGAGAACACCATGGAAAATACTAAAACGCAAATTGCAATATCTGTTCCAAACACAAGTTTATTAAATTCTCCATAAATTCTGTCTGAATTATCTAATTCACCATGTGTAAGTTACCCAAATTAATACGGAGAACAAGCTCAGCTTCCCAACTTTTATAAACCTATCTCTCTCCCCTTCTTTCAACTACCAAATCAACTTTATAACTCCTATAATGATCTGCTTTTGCCTACCCGAATATATGCAAGAAGCACAAAAGGAGATCAGCTTTCTTATCGATCACTTGATCATAGGATTAATCAGTATACTAAAATTTTATGCAAAAAAATGCTGATATAACAGAAATATATCAATTCGATAAGAACTAAGGGAGCCTCACAAATTAAAACTCAACATATGAAAGTTTCACTTTACAAACATAAATTAGCAATCAAATATAGAATTAGATACCCTCACAAACTATCATACGAAAACATTGTGGATAATTACCAATTTCAACAAACAAGTACTTATTAAGGCTTTGTTTGGGAGTTAGGAGGGGAAGGGAAGGAAAGAGATTCAAGGAGAAGGGAGGGGAAGAAAAGGAAAGGGAGGAAAATGAGGGAAGTTTCTTCATCTTTGTTTAGGAGTTAAAAATATATTAAGAGAGGAAAATAGAGAGTTAATAAGATACTTTTACAATTTTGCCCTTGATTTGTGATTTTATTATTTTTCCTTCTTAAAACCTCCAAACAGGGGGGGGCAACAATTTTTAGGCTTTGAAGGAATTTAGAGGAGTTTTAAAAATCCTCAAATTTTTTTTCTCAAAAATTAAAACTCCCAAACAAAAAAAGATGTTACTACCCAAATCTTTCCCTTCCCTTCCTTCCTCTCTAAAATCCCTCTGCCAAAGAAAGCCTAAAGTTCCAAATATGTGTGACCAAAAAATATGCCAATGAAACCAACATGAGCACACGAATGAAGTTTAATGGTCAAATTTTGTTTCCAACTACAGTCACATTAAACCACCTTCATTTTTCCCCTTAAGCATAAACAGATACAGACCAAAACTTACAATTATTACCTTAGTCGTAGAGACAGAGAGATGCACTTTTAAGATGTTAGGTCCATGTATGAAAAGTTTACTTTTAGGGACCTAATTTAGTAAGCAGACACTCAGACTCCAGGCATTTGCAGTTCTGGACCATTAATCAATCTCTATGTGACATGTTTTTAAATTTACATAAAAGGATCAATAACTCTCGATTAGGTGTCATGTGAAGATTAATCAAGACTATAATGATTCCTACCAACTAATCATTTCTCAGCAGATAGAGAAATTTAAATAAGAGGGTTCTTTGAATTAAGTGGTTAGCACACTATCATAACATTGGCAGACATGGGAATTTCATTAAGTATTCTATGGAGGTAGGCTTTGTGATACGGTCAGCATCTGAATATAGAATCGTAAAGGGGAGAGGGGGGGGGGTGTCTAGTTTAAGTGATCTCAGTGCTAATTGGAGCAACTATGCATAATAATGCTATGTCACCCTTCAATTCAAACTTCAAAGTGAACCAAACTCATGTTCAAATCTGATTCTGCGTCTTGACCTTGATGGGGTGCATACAAGGATAAAGCTTATTCAAGTGTTCATGAAAAAAAAATAAGATTTTCACACAAAATCAGTTTTGATATAAATAGAGAACAACTTTAAACTAAGTTACAATTATTTATTTATATCATAGGCTTTTTTTATCTATCATAGGCTTTTTTTAGGCATGGCCTAGCCTATTTAAAAGTTTGGCTTACCCTACGAGCCTATTAAGAAACCTACTTTACAATAGATATTATATATTAAAAACAAATTATCTTTTTTATATTTTATCTTTTTAAGTATATTAGATTTTAAAACAAATTATCTTTTTTATATTTTATCTTTTTAAGTATATTAGATTTTAATATTTATTGTAAAGTAGGTTTCTTAATAGGTTCGTAGGGTAAGCCAGACTTTTAAATAGGCTAGGCTAGGCTAGAGAAATTTTTAAATCAGACCAAGGTCAGGCCTAACCAAGTCTGACCTAACCTGTTTCCACCCCCTATATATACGTCAAGCAAATTTCTCTGTTATACTTTAAACAGCATAAATTTTGATAGGAATATCCGATGGAGGTGTATTTTATGTCAAAACGAGCTAGTTGAATAAACAAAAAATTAGAAAACTCAAAATTTTTTGGATGTTCAAAGATAAAATCATAATTTTGAGGCACTACGAGGCCTCTTTTGAGAAATTTTTTTGACCAAGTCCCCTTTGGGAACTTACCAGATGCTTCTCCTCGAAACAACGATCGTTTTGACATATTATATGCCTCAATCGGACGTCTCAGTCAAAAGTTATGACCTTCCAAAATTTATGAAAACACCGCGCTGCACCTAAGCCTGCCACGTGGCAGCACAAGCAAGAACACGCCCAATCCAGGCGTGATTAGCAGCCCCATTTTTGTAAATATTTTGCAAACTGTCCCTTTTTGATAAATATCAAATAAAAAAATATTATTTAGGTTCTTTTGCTATCAAATCACAGGCAGACCCGCTAAAATAAAAAAGACTTTTACCTCTTCCAAATTCTACTTTTTGTTTTCAAATTTAAGTTGATTTTAAATCTTGATATACTATATCAATTTAAAAATATCTTTATCTTTTAAAGGAAATTTTAAGATGATTATAATCTTAAACAATCCTAAATATTTTAGTTAATGAAGAAAATAGTGAGTTAAGTTCCAAAAACTCATAAGAGAAAATGTTTGTTTCAAGATATAAATTAAATTTTATTCATGGGAATCAAATTATCTGGAATATTATATCTGATAATATTATTCTTATAAACATGTTTATCTGACAATTGTAATATCAGGAAAAAGATTAAAATTTATTTTAAATAAAAATTATGAAACAATGAAGTGGGCATAAATATTTATTGTAAAAAATAACTTCTATTTTCATAAGAATCCAATATACCCATCATTCTTCATGGGAATAAGAAACAAGATAATTATGTGTATTTAACATTTTTGGAATCAATTATTTTTTGAAAATATTTTTATAAAACTTGCACCAAACATGAAAATGTGATATTTTAAATTTCATATTTCTGAAAATTTTGTTCCATACCTTGAAACGCCTCCTAAGGGTAAGGAGCATGTATCAACTTTTTTTTTACTGCGGCATGTATCAACTTTTTTTACTGCGGCATGTGTCAAGACTTAAAAACTAGATAAAAGTTTGTTTGCATTTTATTGTAATCTTAATATGATACAACAAAATTTGCAAGTCAAAATCAAATTAAAACTGATCAAAACTACAATAGTCTTAAAATTAATTTATTTGAAAAAAAGAAAAATATCTTCAATTGTATAATGGGCCAACATTTTAAATTTTAATTAAATAAATAAAAAAATAGAACTATTTGAAAGGAATAAAAAGTTATTCTTGTATTATAATTTAAAATCTGCAACTTGGGGGATTAGACTTTCACTCTCTTTACTCTCAATTAGAGTTTCAATTGACAAATCTTGAACTCAAACCTAATTTTACTCATTGAACAAATTTTTAGTGCATTTTGGTTATTATACTTTTCTTTTTCGTCTCTTAACAGATTCAGTCCTGCAATCACGTAACATTTTTCAATAACGTATTGTAACCCACTAACTTGTCACATCAAGGAATTTTGTACGACAGCCTCATGTATTTTTTTTTTCGTAAACTGTTTTTAATCCCTCATCTGATTAAATTCGTTGATAATGAGAATAAAATTTGTCGAGAAAACCATTCATGAGTGTCCCTGTCAGAAACCTGATGACTTACAAAGACACTAGGTTGTCATCGTGGCCTATACATCATAAGAAACACTAACGTGACAACAAGGATTAAAACTGTTAACAAAGACACGTACACTCAAACGAATATTTGTTGTAATTTTGTAAAATCCTTATAAGAATCGTTTCAAAAAAAAAAAAAAAACAAATTGGTAGGCTTTGTTAAATTTGTTGTAACTGACGCACGCACAAGAGTATCCTTAGTTAAACTGCAAAATACGTTAAAACAAAAATAATCTGATAGTCGTATTTTATCAAAAAAATATCAAGACACGTCGAAACAGAAATGTTTTCTGTCACATCCATAAACACAGTTGATAAAATCTAGTCTGACTTAGAGTCTCCAAACTCCAGGGTTTAACAATATATAACTTTTGCTTAAACGAAAACAACAAACTACCAGCAACTGAGGCTAGTTCTTTGGCCCAATATCCTTAAGAGCACAAATCTGCTCCTCACCCATTGCAGACATAACTGACACAACAAGGTCCTTACCCTCAGCAAACCCATCCTTTATCTGCATTGGCCAATAAATGATAAATAATTAGATATAGAGTTAGAGGGAAGGAAAAAAAAAATCAAAAAACAGGTGAATAGAACATAGGAATTACAAGCTATTTTATGACAGAAACACTTCTATAATAAGAAAAAAAAATGAAACAACTTATCCATAAAAGCTAAAATTAACTGGTGAATGAGTTAAAAATCATCTTTTAGAAAAGCTAATATGAGAGAGTTTCTACATATTAGTTTATGCATGAGATATAGAAAAGTTCATTTCATTTTTTCTTCTTTTATTCTCTTATAAGTACTTCCAGTAAAGTTTATCCACACATGTCCATATTATATAGACAATGTATCCAAGGTTATAAACTTACAGGCTGCAAACGCAACACACAAAACAGTAGGTTTCTACAAACCTGAGTAAGCAAACTCTCATCAGTAGGAAGCTTCAGGTCATCCTTGGTGTTTCCATTTTCAGTAAGCAAGCTAAGCTGTAACATCATTCAAGAATAAATTCAGATAATAGTGACAAGGATTAGAGCACTTTGGTTGGAGAGAACATTTTTTATTTTCATATTCAATCTTTTCATGTTACATCACTCAAGTATAAATTCAGACAATAGTAACAGTAGAGCCTTTTAGTTGGAGAAAAAAATATTTTATTTTCATTTTTAATGTTTACATGTGGTTACATCCAAGTCACTTAATTTCCAAAGGGAAATGACATATTGGTCAGTCTTATCATATGTTAAACAAATCTTCATAGAAATTAACAGGAATGAATACAAATCTTCAAAGATTTTAATTATAATACAGTCAGTGTCTATCATCCAATCACAGATAGCTATATAATTGAAGATTATTCACTTTTATAATAATTACTTTAAAAATCATATCTAAGACAATTTATAAACAGTTGGCAGTGTTAAACTCTATATACTAGTGGTGTATCAAAATTAGACTCATTTTTAAACACAAGAAACATAGGCAACCTTAACTAACCACCAAATGGAATAAGGCTTTATTGTTGTTGTTGTTGTTCTTTAAATACAAGAAACACATTATAAAAAAAAAAGGTGATATTTTCAAAAATTGTGTGAGAAAACAGAAAATGAGAAACTACACAAAACCAAACTCTGTCAAAGTCAGTGAATCAAATGAATAGAAACTCACAAATCCATCCTCAGCAATGTCAATCAACTGGTAATCAGTACGATTCACATGGGGAACCTGGAATAAGAAAGAAACAAACAAACAAACAAAATTTCAGAACAGGAAAAGTTCCAATAAGTGTCATCAGATAAAGAATTGACAGAACTGAAGAAACAATAGACATGAAAAACATGAACAGGAGCATACATCACAGTTGTGAGAAGAGGGCACAATATCTTCAAGCTTCTTGGCAGTGAAAATATCAATCCCAACAAAGTGACACTTAGCATGACCGTGCTTACCAGTCTTGGAAGTAGAAACTTCAACAACCTGTCACAGAGAAACAGAAAAAATCCATTCACATGCATCAATCAGAATCAATAAAAATTAAATTAAATTAAAAAAATAAATACCACTAATTGAAAATCAATCAATGCTCAAAAGACAACAACACATAACATCGGTTCCTTAAATCAAAGCATGCGTCCTAAACAGCACAGAAATGAAACTAGAGATTTCAACAAATAATAATTCTTTTAAAAAACCTAATTTTGTTTCTCCAGTGAACTAGATAATTCCCCCAGACGAGTCACGAGAGTTCACTAACGCTAAACCCTAAAATCCAATCATCAAAATCAACGGCAGAAAACACAAGTCACATGCGAAGCAATAGATCTCGAAAGCCAAATGGAATAAAAGCACACTTAATCGTGACCAAAACCACAGTTATCAGAAAACACATGATAATTGAATGAAATGACAGAACATCCTCAAAAAAAAGACGGGTGGATGAATAAAAAATCTAATACCTTGCAGGGACGACCCTTGATGACGATGTAACCGTTTTTGCGGATGGTTCCGGCTTGTTGAGGATAGGTCTTGGAGGCTCCAGCATCTGCCTTGGATTCGAAATGGTGTTCTTCGTCCGACATGGTTCGACTTGGTCACTGACTCACCGATTCAACTCGACCGACTCAGAGAGAGTGTTTATGAAGGGTGGGTGATTGGGGCGGAGAAGACAGAGACTAGCAAGGAGGATATGGATTTATATAATTCCTTTTCGCTATTATTTTTCTGTTTTGAGTAAATTCCGAAACTGTTTCAATATGCTCTAATTTTTTTGTTTTTTTAATAGAAAATATCTTTTTTACTATTTTTTTCGAATCAGATTATATCTATAAGTCAACAGCAAGTTTGAAAATATTGAAATATGTTTTTTTTTATTGAAAATATTGAAATAACTTTAATAAGTTAATTGAAATATATAAACAGGTAATTATCAACAAAGATAAATATTTCACATTTTTGGACCATATCAAGTAGTCTCATAATTCAGTATTCACGATTTTATTTATCTTCACCATTCACGAGTTTTTTCAATGTTCGTTTTCCTATTGTTTGTGAGTTCTTTTTCACTGTTTATTATTGTTGATTAAAATGGTATTGATGTTTGGAACCAAAGGAAACAAAATGGATGAACTGAAAATCATTTGTTTATTGTTGTTGATTCAAATAGTGTTGATGTTTGAGATCACAAGAAACATAATAATTGAATTGAAAATCATTTGTTTATTATTGTTGATTAAAATAGTGTTCATGTTTGGGATCATAGGAAACACAATGGTTAAACTGGAATACATGGGTCCTGAAGTAGACAACATGGATATTTTGGTCAACTTTAATGGACGAACCAAGTGAGATATGCAATGCTGATTCTAATAAGTTTGGAATGTTAGATGCACATGACTGCGTGAACAACATTGCTAATGACTTAAACTTATCACCATGTCACCCTTCTATTTGTGGTTTTGTTCTACTGCTAGTGATGAAATTCTCCCCCTTAAGATCATGATGTGCTGAAAATGTTTATTGAGAACAAAAATTCAATTTATATTCATATGTATGTTAGTAAAACAAAAGATGAGTTTTTGAACATACCTGTGTGTGAAAATGTGAATGAACTGTGAGTGAAAATGTAAATGAACATGTGAAACTTAGTGAGTGAAAATATAAATGAAACAATGTGAAACTTGTGAATGAACCTGTGAGTGAAAATGTGAATGGACCTAAGTGAAAATGTGAATGAACCTGAGTGAAAATGTGAATGAATATGTGAAACTTGTGAGTGATAACGTGAATGAACATGTGAGTGAAAATGTGAATAAACTTGTGAAACCTATGAGCGAAAATGTAAATGAACCTGAATGAAAATGTAAATGAAGTTGTGAGTGAAAATGTGAATGAAATCTATAATTTCCCATATGGAATTGGACGAGTATAAATAATTTGAAAAAAGATTGTATTTTTTGGTAAACTGATTGCATAATAAAGAAAAACTTGTTTGATTTCTTCTTATTTTATGGTTTTAAAAACTGAATTATACTATTTACTAATCAATTTTTCATCCGAAATATGCTAAACAATAAAATCTCATCAGAAGTAAAAAAATTGTCATCTAGTTTGTCAAAGTTACAATTTTTGTCTTCTTTTATTTCCACATCTTGTTCACCTTCTTCTCTATCAATTACACACATTGTGTTGAATTACTCAATCTATAATAACCTAGGCTTTTCATAAAAGGAATAAAAAGAAATAAAATTTAAATTTATAAAATTCTGTCGCAAAAGCCTTAGTGACGGATTTAGCGACAGAATTAGCGACAGATTTAGCAACAGATGGAGTCTAGTCCCAGGAGCGCCAGAGTGGCGCCAGGAGCGCCACAGATGCTGGAAGTTGGCGCCAGGAGCGTCAGAGTGACGCCAGGAGTGCCACAAATGCTGGAAATTGGTGTCAGGAGCGCCAAAGTGACGCCAAGGGCGCCAGATACATTGGATTTTGGCGCCATCAGTGCCAGAGTGGCGCGATTGGCGTGGCATGTCGGTCAGGCCAAGTATAAAAGGTCATTTCACGCGATTTTTGGGGAAAAATCACTATTCCTCTTCTTCCTCTGACCCAGGCAGTCATGGATGAGCTTAGGAGCTCCATAACTTCATCACACCTCACCTAAACACCTCCTGATCACCAACAAACATGATTAGAACCCTGTATGAGCTAAATTCCAGCCTAAAATTGAGAGAAACCCCATTTTTCCTGAGAAACCATAGAGAGCTGAGTTCTGAGGGGAGAAGAAGGCAATTCTTGGATGCCAGAGCTGGGAGAAGGGATTCTCCGGCCTTCTTCAACAGTTTTGAGGTAAGAAACTCAAGCTTTCACCGTTTAATTTGTGTAATGGGTAATGGGGTGAATAGTAACCTATTTGTGATAGGGCTGGAATTAGGCTTAGGTTCTTTAGAAAACTATGATCAGGAGGTTGTTCTGAGGAATATGGAACATTGAAACTGGATTTGTGATGAAGTTTGAGTTTGAGTTGAGTTTGATTTTGATTTTGATAGGAAGAAGAGTGAGTGGATGGAAGGTACTGAGATAGGTATGAACCTAAGTGTCTTTACAAGAATTGTTCATGAGGCCAAATAAACGATGATTATGTAATAATATGTCTATTTTGGCCATGATTGATAACTGGTGAGTTATGAACTAATAAACCATTGGATTGTTAAATACAGAGTCTTAGAAAGACTCTAAGGCCATTGTCAGGCTAAGAATGATCCTGCTAAGGATTTGTGAGTGGCCTATGAAGTGGTTAAACTGATAACCTTAAGTTAGATGATTGAGAGGCTATGGAAAGGAATCATGTTTCCTTTCATTTCAACGGTTAAGTACCGTTGTCTGATACCTGGTATAGTGATCCTGATGTTGATTGTGCTGTGTGATTTGTAGAGGGCGAGACACGAAGGTGTCAGCAATGTGGACCACTCCTCTGAGGATTGATGATTAAGCACGGTCTTGCCAGGTAAGCTCAGTGTTCTTTGGAGTGATTTCCCAGCTTGGGGGTTACTGTTTTATTAGTTATGTACATTGTGGTGACAATGAACATTGTGTTAGTGTTCTGTGCCTGAGGATAAGCTAACATTGTGATAGTGTTACGCTTTGAATTGATGATAGTGTTGTGTGATGATAAAGTTAATACTGTGATTGTGTGAGAAATGATATTGTTTTGTTTTTATGATATTGATGAGGATATAGTTATAGGAGAATTCTCTGGCCAGTAGAATAAGGAACTATGGACCCCTTGGAAATGTGTCCTTCATTGGATGATCTTCCTTGGGATAATCCATAGGCGTCCATGTAATTTCTGGGAGAATGTGTCCTTCATTGGATGATCTTTCTCAGGTATTGGGCGGGAAAAGTCCTGAGGGAATGTGCCTTTTTAGACGATCTTCCTCAGGCATAGATAGGTAGAGTCCTGAGTGAATGTGCCTTTCAGTGGATGATCTTACTCAGGTATTCAAGGAAAAGCCCTGAGGAAATGTGCCTTTCAGTAGATGATCTTCCTCAGGCAATGAGAGGGCATGTCTTGAGGAAATGTGCCTTTCAGTAGATGATCTTCCTCAGACATTAAAAGAAGAGTCCTGAGGGAACGTGCCCTTAATTGGATGATCTTCCTCAGGCAGTGGACTAATGTCATGAGTAGAGTGGAGAGCCCTTACATGGATGATTCTCCTCAGGCATTGGATAGAGTTCAGTGAGATTCTGGGGATTTGTACCTATTAGATGAGCTTCTTAGGCAAAGGCAATAAGTTCTAAGATAAGATACCTGTCAGACGATCATCCCCAGGCGTTGGTCAAGGTTACCGAGAACCTATCCATGAGATAGGTGTTCTCTCAGTCGGTATGATGTGTTACCGAGGTGATTGATATATATGATATAGATATGAGATGAGAGAGCCGAGATGGCTGATAAATATGATATGATCTGAGATAGTCGAGATGGCTAATTGTATTGGCGATACAAAGTCTTATTATGGTATATCATGCAAGTGAACCAGGGGGAGGAAAGACCTCCAAGAACCCTGAGTTTACTGAGATTTTTATCTCACCCCGTATAGGGTTTATGTTGTAGGTATGGCTCATAGCAAAGGTGATGGATTTATTGGGGAGAGCACATCAGAGTCAAGTGCTGGGAGCTAATTGGACTAGATATTTTTAGAGATTTGAAGCTCCCTGCTGTGTATCTCCGATTGAGTTAGGTTGTTTTATTCTCCTGACATATCTGTATAGATATTGTTGATATATCTGCCTGGTTTTGTTTGGTTTTGGTTATCTGGATCAATAAGGGCTAGATGTAGTTGTAATTGTGATTTTTTTTTATGTTCATGTTTTTGTACTATACATAATGTATCAAGAAATACGATTCATATATGCTTCCGCAGTTTATTTGTGCTATTCTGATATAATAATAATGTTAATATACCGGGTGCACACGGTGTGTTACACAATCTTTCTTGTCTCTTCTTTTACTCATCTTGTTTACATTATTCTCTTCAATTCCACATTATGATGCATTACTTAATCTTTATTGTCTCTTCTTTTATTTTAATCTTGTTCATCCCCACCTTCAATCCATCTTTTCAGTTAACATTATGATGTGCCTTGCAGTTCTTGATTGAGACATTATATCAAACACCTTGCCATAAAAAAAATATTTCAAAGAAAGGAGTTAAAAACAAAAATGCAAGAGTAAAATACTAAAATTTGAAGCAAATGACCATATTTAATCATTAGGCGTTATTGGGAACATGTCCAACAAAAAACACAGCAAACAAAAGACCTAACACGCACCAAAAAAATTGAACTAAAAAAAGAAGAAGAAGAATTGAGGGTGTTTCACGTCCAATTATAGAAAAAACAAAAAAGAAAAGAAAAGTCTTAAAATATTTTCAAGTTAAAAATGGTGATATATTTTTTATAGAGTTAAGAGAAAGAAGACGAGGATAGTTTAGACATAATATTTCATTAAAAAGTCATATGACCAAGATGTGCCTACTTTTAAATTATTAAATGAAAAGGGAAGAGTATTTTGAGAAAAAAAACATAGGGATGTGAATGTAATTTACTCATATTTTTATTATTATTATTATCTAAAACTCAAACACATTAAACTATCGTATTTTACTATGCTAAAATTTATATATTAAAATAATATATCTTATTATATATGTAAATTAATGTGCATATTAATTTTAGTTTAATATATTTTATAATATGTATATAATGTCTATTTGATTGTTATGATAACATGATATTAATATATTATA
>PYAF01002852.1:161468-186295 GCA_007407185.1 Glycine tomentella | reverse complement strand
CATTATTATGTCACTTATTAAAAAAAATCTTCTTATTTTGATATTTACTTATAGTTGCTCTTAAGGTGTATACACTTCAACTCTAAGGATTTTTCTTTTATATATTTCAAAGTAAGATATCTGATGAAGAAAAAAAATAAGAGAAATGAGTAAATATATAAATTAAATATTAAAAATATGTGTTAAAAGTAAAGATTATCCAAACATTTTTTCAATTGCAAAACAAAAAAAAAACATTCAAGTCATGTTTATTTTTCTGTTTATTTTTGTTTATTTTATAGTTGCTCTTAAGATGTTTATTTTTCTGCTACCGTTTGATAAATAAGAAATTTTAAGGATAATGAAAATAATTAATTAATATTTTATTTATTTTTTAGAAAAAAAATTAACGATGGTGTTATGTTGAAGTCATTATAGGAATATGTTAACTTAAAGATATTAAAATTCATGTTTTTTTGTAACGAACATTCATGTTTCAATAACTTACATAAATTCATTTTATAAATTCTCCTTAAAAGAAAAAGTCATCTTAAACTAAACTAAGTACCTCATTGTCCATAGGCTCCTTTGAAGGTAAGGAAAGGGATATTGTACTCAGTTTTACCCTTGCATATGCAAAAAGGCTATTTCCGGATTCGAACTTATGACCAACAAGTCATCAAGATAAAAAGTCATCTTAAACACCTTACAAAAATTCAATAAAACTATTTCCCAACATTATCAACTATCGATTAAGTCATTTCTTCATAATTTGATGTTTATGATCCAAATATAAAATTCAGTAAATTTTTTTATCGAAATACAAATTCAAAAATCAATTTCAATACAAATTTGTGCAACTAAATACTATAAGCATGAAATAATCAAATACAAAAGGATAAATATATATCATCATGTTCTTCACAATGATGTTCCTTTCTTCTTTTTTCTTTCCTATAAGTTCATGGCATGCAAACTTCAAATCCTTCAATTACACACAAAAATTAGAGAAAGAAAATCAGAGTAATAAAAATCAAAGGAAATTAATAAAAGGAAAAATTAATTGGAAATGTAAATAAAGTTAACACATAAGAAGACAAATAAAAAAGTCTATAAAATGTAAGAGGTTTTCTTACTTTGCCTATCCTATTTCTTCTTTATTATCTCCTCATATCAAAAACTTTGTCAACATAGCACCATACATATTTTCACCATCCTTGAATATTAGAAAATTATATATTCTCATGACTTTTGTTCCTTATATAAAGGCATAGTTAAAAATAATAAGAAACAATTAAAAACCTTATAATATGAATGAGATAATGGAAAATTTATTTTTCTTCTTTGCCTAAAATAATACTTAAGAAGAAACAATAAAATAAACAAAAATAATACAGAAGAAGAAAATAGTTAAAAGTCTATAAAATATAAGACATTTTTTTACTGTCTCTTATTTCTTATTTTTTTTCTTTGTTAACATAACATTATACATATTTTTATCTTCTGGAATATTAGAAAATTTTATACTCTCATGATTTTTGTTCCCTAAAGGCACAAAAATAATAAAAAAGTAATTAAAAAAACTTATAGCATGTGAATGATATAAGGGAAAATCATGAGATTTTTTCTTCTTTATCTATAAAAACACTTAAGAAACAATAAAGTAAGTAGAGAAGAAGAAGAAGAAGGGGAGGAGGAGAACACCGCACCACACATTTTTTTACAATCCTATAATATTAGAAAATTATATATTCTTATGGTTTCCTTTCTCTAAAGGCACAAAGATTAAACAGAAATAAATAAATAAACTTATAAAATCTCTTTGAGTATTGTTATTAGTTTGAATAAAGTATATGTTGGAAAAAAAAGTAATGTGCCGTTACACAAACACAAATGATTAAAATAAAAAGTATACGATAGGATCCTAAGAAATTTTTTATGGTGGACTCTTGAAAAAAAAAAAGTATCATTAAAGTGTATTAATGTAATCAAGGGTATGTATGGTGGGCTACCACATGTGTGAAAACTTGTAATGAAACATCAATGTATTTTCCTATCACGATAGGTGTACACCAAGGTTCAGTTCTTAGTCTTTATCTCTTTACCTTGGTGATGCATGAACTAACAAAAAATATTCAAAAGGAAGTGTCGTGGTGTATGCTTTTTATATATGATATTGTGCTTATTGATGAGACCAAAACTGTGTTAATAGGAAACTTGAATTGTGGAGAAACATTTTAGAGTTTAAATGATTCATGATAAGGCAGAGCAAGAGTGAGTATATGAAGTGTGAGTTTTCACTAGTAAAAGATGGTGATTAAGACCTCGTGCATCTGTTTGGTCAAGAGGTACCCAAGAAAGATGTTTTTAGATACTTGGGATCAATTTTGCAAAAAAGTAGAAAGATTGAACAGGATGTAAATCATAGAATCAGAGCAGGGTGGATGAAATGACGACGAAGTGCATCTAAATTTTTGTGTGACTGCAAAATTCCCCTTAAGTTAAAAGGAAAATTCTATAAAATAGTTGTAAGACCTGCAGTGTTATATGTAGCTGAATGTTGGTCATCACATAGGTAACATGAGCATAAAATAAGGGTAGTAGAAATGAGGATATTAAGGTGTGTGTGTGGTTATACGAAGATTGATAGATAAGAAATGAAGATATTCAACGAAAGGTAACAGTAGTACCGGTGAATGAAAAAATGAGGGAGCATAGATTGATGTGGTTTCGACATGTAATGAGATGACCCTAGATGCTCCCGCAAGAACAAAAGTTTGTTACCAAGAGCTCGACATAAAGAGAGGTAGAGGTAAATCGAAACTTACTCGAGAAAAAATAATTAAACAATACTTAATAGAGTAATATATAGATTGGCAGACAGTGTGTCTTAGGAAGAAGTGGAGAAAAACTATATAAGCTTGGTGAATGATTAAACCCATTATTTTCTCTATGTTTCAAATGGTCCCTTTGTAGTTCTTACCCTCTTCATTTCTCCCCTCCTTCTTTCACCATTCTTTTATTTTATCTTATTTTCTTTTCTTTTGTCATATTTCCCCTTTTTCTTTCCCTTCCCTTTCCTTTTTTTTAATAACTTTCTCGTATCTATCATTGAGTTTATCTATCACCAACTCCAATTAAATTGGGTTAGAAGTAATGATGATATTGATATTATTTGTAAAAATCAAGCCTTTAAATCTTAATTAACACATTGGGTAGGTTTTTAAAATTTAAAAAATGGATATCCCTTATATCTATTGTTATACATTATTGGTTTAAATTTTTTATAACAACTTACACATCACATACCAAGGCTATATTAGTTTAACTTATAAGTGATAAACTGCTCAACCAATTAAGTTAAATCGATTTCAAAGTCTTTCCACAAATTTTAATCGTTCATATCTATTACTAGACTAATTATCCGGATGAAGTTTAGTCACAATTAAAAACCCATGTACTTTTCCAAAATATACTTATTATATAAAAATCGAATTCAATTCTCCTCCACAAATAAACTCAACATAGGTTGTAATTAAGCTAGACTCAGTGGATCTATTTTTTGTTTGATTGACAATATTTTAAATAAAAATGATCATTTAAATTATTGGTTTGATTGATAAAAAGAAACAATATTTTAAATAAAAATCATTTATATAAAGTTGATAATTAATAGTACTTCAAAAGTGATAGGTTTTACAATTTAATTAAAATATTTTATAGTATAAATTGTTTTCACGTTAATACGTTATCATTCCATCACGAATTGTTAGTAATGATAAAATTGTGGTTCAAATACCCTTTTGTCTATAACTGCACTTATTTTTCAATATAATACTTATAATTTAAAATATGTCAAATTATTTTTTTTAATGAAAAACATGTCAATTTAGTTTATGTAGGTATACTTTTTGTTTTTTTCAATTTGGTTCGCGCGATCAGTGATGTGGCTTTCAACTGCTAAGAGATTATCTTCAAACTGATTCTATTAAATTAACCTATGCTATCTGCTATAGTCCAATCAGTTTGCTTTACATTTTTCACCAAATATATATATATATATATATATATATATATATATATATCTTTTTCGAATCTTGTTGTAGGCCCGACCCCTCTTTCATTCACCATTATTAACTGTGTCCGATGCACGCTAATTATGGCCCTACACTTTCGGCCCCAGAAGAGACGAATCTTTAATTCTCAAATCTCAAGTGCCTTCTTCTTTTAGTTAAGAAATATTCTTATCTAGTGATGATCATTTTTTTTATATATATCTAGTGATGATGATTTTTTTTCTACTTATTCACTAAATCAGAGACTAATTATATTCTTAGTACATCATTTTTGTTGATTTAAGGAAATTTTATATACATAATGAAAATCAATCATTAGTTAATTCTTATAAATAGATCATCTTCCTCATGTGAAAGTAACGAGACGTTACATTAGTGTGTCAATTTATGGGTTTGTTTGGTGATGATAATTGATAAACACTCTATAAATGTTTCCACATAAATGCTTTTTAAATAATTAACTTGCAAAATTAAATATTTTAAAATAAGAGTATTATTTAATATAAAACAAATTTGTAAGCAAAATCAATAAAATAAATACATAAATGAATCACCACTTTTTTAATGTGATTATAATGTAAGTGTGTCCAACTTTAATCTCGGTTATTTTGGTAAGTGAATGAAAATAAAGTCAAAAATATGGTCCACATTGTTTCAGCAATAGAAAAATCCCAACAACCCATATTTTATGCACACCACTAATAACATACACTTTGATGGTTAGGTTCTATATATAGTGTATGTTTTGGGTCCTTAACCTCACTCTCATAAAACTACAATACATCATTTGTGCAAGAGAGCAAAAGTTTGGAAGACTTACAAAGCACTCACAGATTAATTGACTCAACTCATCTTTGGAGCAAACGAGAATATCAATAGCGAGAGGTATTTATGATCTTAATTTTTCTGCATTTGATCTAATTCCTTTTGTTGTTTGTGTATGAGCATGATTAGATCATAAAATAAAATTTAGTTGTATCAAAGCCTCAGTTGCCTCTTCCTTGTCCATTTTTGTTTTCAGTATTATTCTGATCTAATTTTGTTTTGATGTTTAGAGCCTCGATTGTTAAAAATAAGATTAGAAATCTTTATTCTGATTGTTTTCCTTGTGTTTCTGGCTTTTGAATCGTGTAGAACGATACCCAAATGAGTGAGAATCGATCTGGTCTGCATATAGGTTGGATTGACTTACCAGAGATTGAAGACGATGAACAGTAAAAAAAAAGAAAAAACAAAACATTTATACACTATTTGGGTCTCAAATCCAGGACCTGTCATTTACTGAAACTCACATAAGCCACTAAGCCATTTGAAGCTATTTGAATCTGCTTGTTTTTCTATATGTTATATGCTTATGCGTTTTTATTATGGACATTGATTATGCTATCAAGAAAGCTAAGCCACCAACAATTATAGAGAACAATGAACCAAAGGAGGTGGATCTGTATGAAAAATGAGAAAGATCCAACTGACTCTGCGTGGTGTTCATTAAGACTAAGATATCGGTGGTATTAGGGGTTTAGTTGAACAATATGACAATGTAAGAGTGATCCTGAAGTCCATTGATGAACAATTTGAGACTTCAGGGAAGACATTGGCTAGTACCTTAATAACGAAATTTTCTTCCATGAAACTCAATACGCTGAGGGTGTGCGTGAACACATCATGCAGGTGAGGGACATTGCAACTCAGTTTAAAACTCTTGGAGGTGGACATGTTTGACTCTTTTCTAGTGCATTTTATTCTAAATACTATCTCAGTACCATATGGTCCCTTTAAAATATCCTACAACACACATAAAGACAAGTGGTCTATTAATGAACTCGTGACCATGTTTGTTTAGGAGGAGGGGAGGTTGCAGTTGGAACAAGGAGAGAGTTCTCTTATGACGATTAAAAAGAAGGATAATAAGAAAGGTCATAAGAACAAGGGAAGTGGTAAAATACCACATCAAGCTGGAATTAAGAAATAATCCAGGTGTTTCTGCTGCAAAAAGAAGGGGCACATGAAGAAAGATCGTCCTAAGTTCAAGCTATGGTTTGAAAAGAAAGGTATGTCTACCTCTTTAGTTTGTTATGAATCTAATATGAATAATATTAATCATAACACATGGTGGATTGATTTTGATTATACAATCCATGTTTTGAATACTTTGTAGGGTATGGAAAATCTAAGGAAGCCAATGGAAAGTGAGTTATGCATGTCTTCAGGAAGCAAGATAAGTTCACCTGTGGAGAATATTGGGACCTGCAATTTATTTTTAAGTAATGGTTTTGTTTTAAATTTGGAAAAGACATTTTATGTTCCTAGTTTTTCTAAGAATTTAATTTTTGTTTCAAAACTTGTACCCTTTGGTTATTCCTTTTCATTATATGAGACATCTTTTAGTTTGTTTTATAAATCTAAGTCTGTAGGGAATGATGCATTGTCTAATGATCTTTTCTATATTAATTTGCAAAATGATACCACTTATGATGTTATGCATGTTAATGTTGGCACGAAACGATGTGTTATGAATGAAAATTTCTTTATGTTGTGGCATCAGAGATTGAGACATATCTCCATCCAGAGAATTAAGAGATTAGTGAATGATGGAGGACTTAGTTCTTTGGATTTTGTTGATTTTGAAACTTGTGTAGATTGCATTAAGGGAAAACAAACAAACAAGTCCAAAAAGGGAGCCAAGAGGAGTACAAAATTATTAGAAATCATACATATTGATATTTGTTATCCAAATATGGACGCACATGGTCAGAAATACTTTATCCCTTTCATAAATGACTATTAGCAATACATGTATCTCTACATAATAAGTATGAAGCCTTAGATGCCTTTAAGGTATTTAAATTGGAAGTAGAGAAACAATGCGATAAGCAAATAAAGATCGTGAGATCAGATAGAGGTGGAGAATACTATGGTAGATACACTGAAGATGGACAAATGCCAAGTTCGTTTGTGAAGTTTCTTGTAGAGCATGGGGTAGTTGCCCAATACACCATGCCTGATTCTCCAGATGAGAATGGTGTAGCAGAAAGAAGAAATCAAACATTAATGGACATGGTGTGAAGTATGCCTAATAGCTCCAAGCCCTTGTGGATTGAAGCACTAAAGAAGGCAGTCCCAAAGACACCACTTGAGTTATTTAAGGGTTGGAAACTGAGTTTGCGGCATGCACGCGTTTGGGGATGCCCGTCTGAAGTGAGAATCTATAACCCATAAGAAAAGAAGCTTGACCAAAGACCATTAGTGGACATTTTAATTGGATATGCTGAAAGGTTTAAGGGATACATATTTTACTGTTCATCTCACACTACTAGAATTGTGGAATCAAGAAATGTTAAATTTCTTGAGAATGACTTGATTAGTGGGAGCGATCAATCCAGCGACTTTGTTTATGAGAAAGATCATTCAATTGCTCAGTCGTCCACTTCAAATCTGAGATGGGTTATTGTTGACAATACCCCTCCAACTCAATCGGGTGTTGTAAAACCTGTCATTCAAGATCCACAACCTACTGATAATCTAATAGATCAAGTTGTTCATGAAGAACAAGAAGAAATTGCTGATCAACCAGTTGGGTAACAAGTTCCTCAAGAAGATAATGAAACAACATTGAAGAGATCTACCAGAATAAGAAAATCAACGATACTGAGTGACTTTGTTTGTATATCTACAAGAATCTAACTATAATATTGGAGTTGAGAATGATCCTGAAACGTTTTCACAAGCCATGAATTGTAAAGAACCAAAATTTTGGTATAATGCTATGAAAGATGAAATGAATTCTATGGCATCTAGCGGAGTCTGGGATCTTGTTTAGTTGCTTGATGGTGTAAAAGCCATTGGATGTAAATGGGTCTTCAAAACTAAGAAAGACTCATTAGGCAACATTGAGAGATATAAAGCAAGACTGATAGCCAAGGGATTTAATCAGAAGGAAGGAATCAACTATAACAAGACATTTTCTCCTATATCTAAGAAAGATTCTCTTCGTATCATTCTAGCATTAGTTGTACAGTTTGACTTAGAATTGCAACAAATGGATGTGAAAATGCCTTTTCTCAATGGAGACCTAGAGGAAAAGGTTTATATGAAACAAACTGAAGGATTCTCCTCTAATGATGGCGAGTAATTGGTGTGCAAGCTTAAGAAATCTATATATGGATTGAAACAAGCCTCTCGTCAATGGTATTTAAAATTTCATGATGTTATTTCTTCATTTGGTTTTATAGAGAACATTATGGATCAATGTATATACCAGAAGGTCAGTGGGAGCAAAATTTGTTTCCTTGTATTGTATGTGGATGATATTTTACTTGCAACCAATGATAAGCGTTTGTTATATGAGTTGAAACAATTTCTTTCTAAGAATTTTGATATGAAGGATATGGGTGATGCCTCTTATGTTATTGGTATCAAAATACATAGAGACAAAGTAAAAGGTGTTCTTGGTTTGTCTCAAGAGACCTATATGAATAAAGTTTTGGAAAGATTTAGGATGAATGATTGTTCACCAAGTATATATCCCACTGTGAAGGGCGACAAGTTTGGTTTAAGCTAATCTTGAAAAATGATCTTGAGTGGGAATAAATGAAGAACATTTCTTATGCTTCAGCTGTTGGAAGCCTTATGTATGCTCAGGTCTACACAAAACCTGATATTGCTTTTGCGGTTGGAGTGTTAAGGAGATATCAAAGTAACCCAATTTTAAACCACTGGAAATCTGCAAAGAAAGTGATGAGATACCTTTAAGGAATTAAGGACTACATGGTTATGTATAGACTGACTAATAACTTGGAAGTGATTGACTACTCAGATTCAAACTATATTGGTTTTGTTGATTCAGAAAAATCGACTTCAGGATATATTTTTATGCTAGCCAGTGGAGCTGTGTCTTGGAGAAGTGTTAAGTAGACATCGACAACTAAATGGAGGCTGAGTTCATTTCTTGTCTTAAGGCTACCTCACATGGTGTATGGATGAAGAGTTTCATTTCTGGCCTTAGAGTTATAGATTCTATATCTAGGCCATTAAGGATATATTGTGATAATTTAGCTGCTGTTTTTATGACTAAGAATAACAAAAGTGGTAGTCGAAGAAAGCACATCGATATCAAGTATCTAGCCATAAAAGAACGTGTTAAAGATAATACAATGGTTGTTGAGCACATTAACACTGAATTAATGATTGTTGATCCTTTAACTAAGGACATGCCACCATTTAAATTTAAGGATCATGTGGAAATGATGAGACTTGGTTCCCATATGTGATTTTCATTATAAGAATGATATTAAGAAACTCTATTGTGATGTTTTTCATTCAGTTTATGCTCATCTATAGTTATTTGTTTTGAGAAACATCAATTAAGTTTGGACCTAAAATAAACATTGGATTTATTCTATTAAGTTGTATGAGCTTGAAAAATATAATGCAATGTAATATATGAAAGATAATACTTGTACATATTAGAGGAACTATCCCCATGATTCATGTATTTTATTTATCAATATAGTATATGATGAAATATAAGGATCAAGTGGGAGAATGTAAGTGTGCCCAGCCTTTATTCTCGATTATTTTGGTAACTAGTTGAGGATAAAAATATGGTTGTTTCAACAATAGAAAAATCCTAACAACCCATATTTTCTGCACACCACTAATAACAGACACCTTGATGGTTAGGTTCTATATATAGTGTATGTTTGAGGTCCGTAAGCTCACTCTCATAAAACTACAATACACTATGTTCAAGAGTTTGGAAGGCTTGCACTCACGACTTACTTTGACTCACGAACAACTACAACTCATCTTCGGAGCAAATGAGAATAACAATGACGGAAGATATTTATGATTTTAATTTTTCCACACTTGATATAATTGTTTCTGTTGTTTGTGTATGAGCATATTTTAGTTTTACATATGAATCACCAATTTAGTTCCTAAAATTATAATAATTAATCAAGTTAGTTCTTAAAATCAACAAAAAGCTAAAATGATCTCTAAAATTATAAATTATCAATTATTTTATTTCTTGAAACTGTAATGGTTGGGAAAATTAGTATATGAAATTAAAAAGAACAAGATCTCTAAAATTATATTATACATCACAAATCAATTTAGTTATTAGCTTGTGTTGTCTTTGCCTAACAATTTTTAGAAAGGTTAAATTGGCACAATTATTGCTTCTTTTTTTGCTGCTATTACTAGTTACAGGATATACAAGCTAGCTTCCAAATTTTTAACTTCATAAAGGAAAAATATGAGGAAAAATGAAACTTGTAACTTACACATAATGTCACTGCTAGTACAAATAGTCGATCCACTGAAATAAAAACAATGCAAAGAGAAACTACAAAGACAACAGATGAACATAACTAATTAAGTCACTTCTGGATGGATTAGACAATCCGTAATTTTTTTACAATTCCAAAATATGTGTTCCGGAGTTATACTTATACACTAAATCCTTATAGTCTGTTTGGATGGAGATATTTAAAAAGGTAATTCATTTTTTTAAAGAATTTAAATTACTTCATAAAGAAATATCTAGTTGGGATAAGATATTTAGAAAGAAATTTAAATTTTGGTATTTTTACTGTGTATTTTAATCAATTAAAATGTTAGAATTTTAAATTCTCATCAAATATAAGGAATTTGAATTTCTTTTTCTAGAAAATAGTTGTTGAAGCTCTCGTTCAAGATTTTGTCTCTCTCGATGTAGCTCTCTGGCTCGACGCTCGCAAGTCACAACAATGGTTACGCTCGCAAGTTGCAACAATGGTTACACTCACTGATTCTCTTGCTCGACGCTCGCAAGGCGCACAACCTTCTCTTGTGGTGGTTCAGAGGACTTTCTTGTGCACCTAGTGATTCAAATTCATCTCTTTTTCGATCACAACAACAATCTCCAGAAGTAGGGTTTCATGATTTGTCTCTTTTACTTCCTTTCTTTTCAGTTTTTTCTTGTGTTTTTTGTGCAATTTGGATGACAATTTTATTTCCACCAATCACTGCAGATGAAAGCTATACGATCAAATTATCATTTGTATCTAGATATCGCTGCAAATTCTGTTTTTTAAAATTATTTTGATCTTCTCAATCATAAATTCTTGATTTGATCTTTCTTATTTTGATGTGTGACTGCTCCAACAAGGACTACAAAAGTAAATTAATAATTGAATCACCATTGAGATCTTGTGTTTTGGCCCTGTAGTTTACTGATTTAGAGCTTGTTCAATCATACTCTACACTATATCTATCTTTTTTAAATTTATTTTTGCATTTGTAGATTATTTTGGATTTGAAGATTTGGATTCATTGTAATTTTGAGCCACCCCAAGAAAAGAATTTACCTTTTGATTTAGGAGTCATATGACTCATACTTGGTTGATATTGTTACAGGGCTAAGCTTTTACTAGTTCCACTATAATGGATGATCAGGCTAGTAAATGGTGAAGCATAACACAAGCTCTGAAAATATATCATTTTGGTCTTTAATTGGTTTAGAGCAAATGTATCCACTTACATGCTTAAGCACTTACCTTAACCAAGAGCATTAAGAACAGTGACACAGATTTGCATGATGTGTTAGTCACTTAGTTGATACGATTAAAAGAAAGTTGTGAACTTAGATTAGGAAGTGTAGATTTTGGTTTCAAGAATGAAGGCTTTCATAGTTTGTTAAAGGAACATGGTTTCCTACTTCTTATTTCATTTCATTCTATTCTATTTCTTACCCTCAATTGTTACTCAATATCTTAGTTTCTTACCTATTGGTCAATTACTAAATTCAGTGTCTGAAATTTCAGTCGTTAAATATGTATGATTTTAATTTATCTTTACTATTATTATTCTTATTTTTTAATGACTAGTTTGAATGAATTTTGTGTAATGCCTTGAAAATTCTTATGCTATAAGATTGGTGGATTTGAAAGCCCCTTTAACTCTTAATTAGCAAACCCCCTCAGTTTTCACTTTTCATTCTCGAGATGGCTTAAGTTGAACTAAAATAAAAAGAATATAAATCTTATTATTCTTGTAATGTTATTGTTATTCCCAGTAATGAATTTATGGATTGAAACTTGAAATAGTAAAGGTTATTGATCTAACAAGTCAGTATCGTTATGATAACATGACAATTTATTAATGAATAAATCCTTGTACTGAAAAAGTGTTCTCTTTTTACTTTTTAGGATCTTATAGCAATGCCCTTTTAGTCCTTTCTTCAATATTATATATTTTCTTATTTTTTTTCCTCAATCAGTTATATATGTTTTGAATTAATCACCTTCTACAAAAGCTTGTACTAAATCTTTGGGTCACTCGACTGCTGTGAAGCTTGAGTTTCTAAATAACAATATGAAAAAGAACCCAAAACTCAGCCTAGACAAACTAAGAGAAGAGTATTCACACAACTGCCTCATTCACTAATCCTATATTAGCATTTATATTGTATATATATATACACTAGCAACTCTGCACTAAAATATAATATACCAAAATACTTCATCATTTTGCCTTAATTTATCACTCTGGTCTTTGATTGTTATTATGAATGTGTTATATGTATAATGTATGCCATAGTATTATTTTTTTATCAGCACATGACATAGTATTATTGTTGCCGATTAGTAATTTTATCTAGTTTTGGTCCTATAATTTCTTTTCTTGAATATAAACCCCTATATTTTTTTTATGGTTAATTATGTGTTTAGGTTTGAAAACTCTATATCAACCATTACTCATACCAAATGGTTTTTTTGTTGATGTGCACGGATATATCGTGAGAATGTCTTTTGGCTTATGCAGTGTCTACTTTTTTTTATTAAGCTTTTAAAACTATTTTGATGTCTTAAGTTGTATTATGGAATAGTAATGTTTAAACTATTCTCATTTTTATATTTTTAATGACACTTATGATGATAAAATGTAGATGAAGTATTTTATATATGCTTTTTTGTTTTAATTTTTCTTGTTGGAATATTTTTTTATGCTTTAGTTCTAAATTTATATTTTTAAAATATAATTGGACAAGAATATATATAGATTTTTAAAGTAATTATTATAAAAATAACAACTTTTATTTATATGACCATTTATATTTTTAAATATAACATGATAAAAAATGAAATATAATAATTTGAAATTATTTAATTCAAACAAAAAATTCAAAATATAAGAAATTTAAACATTTTTATCCAAACAAGAAATTTCAAATTAAAGGAATTTAAATTGGTTTATCCAAAGAAGGAATTTTAAAAATCTAAGAATTTTAATTGATACATTTCAATTTTCTTGAATTTCAAATTTTTTGAAATTTTAAAATGCTTCATCCAAACACATTCTTAATGTATTCTGGAACAAGTATTATGGATAAAAAAAAAAAAAACTTGCGAATTTTCTAATCTGGAAAATATAAAGCACCTAATGTTTATGGATTTAACAATGAGTGTTTCTTCCTGCACCATTCGTTATTTCTAATACACCATTCATAAACAGTACATTTCCAAAATTGTCCTTCGCTTTTTTGCAGTTTTTATAAAGTCCGTAAGTTTTTTTTTTTTGCATGTACGGATTGGGCAATCCATAAGCCCAATCCGTTTGTTTTTTTTTTGAAAAGTTAAAATATATTTTAGAAAATAATGGTGCAAGAAGGTATCGAACTTGTGACCTTTAAGTTATTAATACGATGCTCTAACCAATTCAGCTAATAGACTAATTATGTCAAAAACTAATTGATGTTGATATATATATATATATATATATCACTAAATTTATTTAATTTAAAATAATTTATTATATTAAAAAAATAGTATTAAATATACATTGAAATAATTTAAAATAATTCTTAAACATTTTTTAATGTTTTTTATCCTTATTTTTGAAGCTAACAATTTATTTCATATCATTAAATAATTTCATAGATATGTAAATTATAATATAAATTTTACATATAATTTACAGATATGTCTACATGCATTAATTCAATATGTAATTTTAACATATAATGTTATTATAAAATTTAACATAATAAATTAAACTATAAATTAATAGCTCAATTACAACATCAACATCAACAACATCAACAGCACCTTTAACCCAAATTAATTGGAGTCGGTGGTAGATGAACCCAATGATAAATCGAAAATAAAGCAAAAATTAATAGCTCAATTACATTAAAAAATAATTAATGTTGCTAATATAACACTAAAATTTTCAATGTATATTTAATACAATATTTTTTTAATATAATAAATTATTTTAAATTAAATAAATTTAGTGATATATATATATATATCAATATCAATTAATTTTTGACATAATTAGTCTATTAGCTCAGTTGGTTAGAGCATCATATTAATAACTTAAAGGTCACAAGTTCGATACTTACTTGCACCATTATTTTCTAAAATATAATTTTAACTTTTCAAAAAAAAATAAACGGATTGGGCTTACGGATTGCCCAATCCGATATAAAAAAAACCCAAACGGATTGGGCTTACGGATTGCCCAATCCGTACATGCAAAAAAAAAAACTTACGGATTGGCAAATCCGTAAGATTCTTACGGATTCACGGATCCATAAGAATCTTACGGATTGACGAATCCGTAAGCATGAATCATACGGATCCGTGTATAAAAGCTGCAAAAACACGAAGGACAATTTTGGAAATGCACTGTTCATTAATGGTGTAGTAGAAAAAACGAATGGTGTAGGAAGAAACACTCTTTAACAATCTATAGACTGTACCTAATCAATAGCAGGCAATTGCTTCACACTGCACCTCCATAATTTCTAACATTCCAGAATTACCCTTCTTCCTCATACAGACCACATTCACCCCCACTATACCTCCATAATTCTTTGTTGGTTTTGTGTTGGCAATTTCTAAACCCCATTTCAAATATAAGACTCACTAGCACGCTCTCAGATTATCTTAAAAAAAAAAAAAAAGCACGCTCTCAAATTGATAGATTTGTTGTACCGAAAAATTTGATAGATTTGTTAATTTGGATACCTGAATCCGTATTGATGGGTTTTATTGATAGCAACACTTTTTTTTTTTTTTCTCTCAAATTGGATACCTCAATCCAAAATTGCAGAATTGTTATTCGGTTATTCTGGGTTGCCTAATCCGAAATTGATGATAAATTTCAATCTTTTGAATTAGCTAATCTGTATTTTTTTTTTCATTCCATAACACACGTAATCCAGAATACCTAATTGCTATTCCAGATTACCTAATCCAAAATTGATGGTAAATTCCAATATTTAGAATTAGGTAATTCACAAGAGACTTTCAATGTTTTTTTTTTATTCTAAAACACATAATGCAAAATACTAAATTGATATTCTAGCTTACCTAATCATTAATGGATGGAAAATTCCAATCTTCCAATCTTATTTTATTTTGATAATTTCCAAATTAGTTAATCCATTAGAGGATTTCATTTTTTTTCATTCCTACACATAATCTGGAATACATATATTTGTTTTTCGGATTAATCCAGCATGATTAAAAAATAGTTTCGGATTTTCTTTTCCAAAAGTCTCCACAATTTTTATGTGTTCCAAATTTGTCATCCCAAAAAATAACCAAATAATAATTATGCGCTTTAGGGTCGTTTCCAGATTTTATAAAAAAAGAAAAAGTTAAAGGAGGTACATAGAGTATTTCATGGGATGCTTAAAGCAATTGCCTATTGCAATTTGCAACCTACTTGCACATTCCCTCTATTTGGGCTTGGGTCTTTTTTATCGTCAACTTCACTTACTAATGTGCTCACTGCTCAGTCATTTGCAATTAGATTTAGAGATATTTCTTATTATATGCATTGTATTGATCTATTTTTTATTATTATTGCATATATGTATCTCTCGTTAGTAGATAAAATAAATGAAATCTATCTCAATTAATTGAACAGGATGCACAAATTATTATAAATTTCTTAATATGTCTTTGATTCCTACAATAAAAAAAAAAGACAATATAAATGATTAAGATATGATGAGCCATAATTGTTGTTTGGTGGTCGTGACACTTTGCAACTTCAGCCTATCAGGTTTTGATTTTTGGTAACATTTTTTTTCTTAGGACAATATCGTTTTTGTTATTCTTCAACTAATAATAACTCACATAATACAGATGGACATTGAAATTCGCTTTTCTGATATGAAACTCTAACTGTGGTCGAAAAATAACACCTGAAATAAAGTCTCGCTTTTGATATTTACACAAGATATACTTATAACAGGGAAAATCCAAGTATAAATGGCATACCAGAATCTAAATACGAAATGGTGTCTCTTATACGTTCCTAATATCATTTTATTCTATAAGGCTTCTTTTCATAATCAACTTAAATATTGTTTGACCCAAAAAATTAATTTTTTTCTTATAAAGGAAAAATCAAGTCAAACATGATTTCAGAATTTTTTTTAAAAGTAAGTAATTCTCAGTGAACAAAAACATAAATTCTTTATTATCTGATTATCTTTGTTGTTTCTATGCAGATCTATGGACTTTACTGACCATGAAGCCCAATTCATATAGACAATCCAGAAATATAACAGTTTTCTTTTGGTCAAGAGAAAATTACAACAGTTATGGTGAGTTGGACTTGGGCAAAGAAAAAAACTTCCATCCACGTGAAATTATCTTTACATTTTCAAAATTTGAAGAGTTAGAAGTGAAAGATCTACGAAGACAAGATATAAATACACTGCCAAATGTGCTTTTGGTATTGCTATCCAAATAGAATCAAAATTTTACCTCAATTTTTTATATTAATTTTTAATATAAATCTTATTACATGAGTTATTTAAGTAAAACTCTTATTCTAATTAAACACCATCACAAAAAGTACTTAAAAAAAGTGCATCTAAATTTTGTCCAACTCTTTATTTTTTTGAGGAGATGATATGAATCTTGCCTCAAATCAATGAAAATATATTCAAACTGATTTTTTGGAATCATTCTCTAATCATTCATTACAATTCTGAGTAAATTAAAGAATGATTTTGGAAGATCAATTCGAATACAATCTGGTTGGTATGAGACAAGATTCATATGGGGAGGGCATAAAGATTAATATACAAATGTTGTGTTTTCTTTTTTGTTTAAAGCATAACATTCATTATTACAAACTAAATCTTAGATCTCTTAATTTCACACTGAGAATATCCGCTTGAGCAAATCATAACTTTCGTGGTTGATATTTCAAAATGGTTCTAACATAAAATCTAGACACATTTGCTCCTTCAAAACAAAAAAAAACACACAAGATATTTTTATTCTCCATTGATCTCTAAGAAACTATTGATTCTTTGATCCTCATAATTATGTTTGGCAAGTCGTGACTCCACTTGTGTTCCAAGTCTTTGGTCCCCCCTTTGACGGGGTATAGCAAAAATATTCCTTTAGGCATAGATAGGCAGATTAATGAGCGGCATCATGCACAAGTATGAATGTGTGGTTTTCAAATTCCAGAAACGTGTGCTAGTGATAAGGGTTAAAAATAGACTAATACTCTGATCTAAGATTTCACTTTGCCACACATTGTTCCATAAAAGAGGAGCAAAATCGACCTTAAAGTCAATATTTGTGTGTTGACATTTTGTATGTATGTGAAAAATGAAAATGTTTGTTTGTTTCCATCTCTTTTCAAAACTCGTTTATTGGAAAATATGAAGCATTTGGTCTTCGACTTTGAAAAGAAAACAAAGGGGAAAAAGAAAGTACGTGGATACACACATTTGATTGACATATTTTAAATCAGAACAAGGTGTAAGGTGTTGGTGTGACTCTAATGTCATAAGTGGATCTCATCTCATTTGCTAGGTCAAGGTCAAAATTTTCTATTTATTAAATCAGTGGTACTTAATAATGGTACAACAATCGTGTGGGGCTAAGAGTTGAGTGTGCTCCAATCATATATGTGTCCATTGTGGAAAAATTGCAACTCATAGCTACGTGCAAATTCTTGGCAACACACAGTTGGTCTAATTTTTGTACACGTGGAAAGAGTTGACCATGAGGCACGAGGAAAATGTATGTGCTTACTTTCATGAGAAAATAACAATATCTTTAGGTGTAATAGTTGATACTTTCTTGGTTCTAAGGACTGATATTTAAAGTTTTCTCACCTAGATTAAGAAAAACAAGTATTTAAATATTAGGAGAGGAAAGCATGCATGAATTACAAAAGAAGAAGGAAATTATTCCAGAAATGTATATGGCTACTTGAAAACATCAAGAGTAGGGTGCGGGTTAATAACAATTTTCTTGTTATTGGGGGAAGGTTAAAAATGTATATCTATTTCTTTTTTATGCATTAGTGTATATCTAATATAAAACGTTCACTCATTTTTCAGAAGTTAAATTATTGTTATATTTTGATTTACTTTTTGGTAAAATATTTTGATTTATCTTATGTAGGTTTAAATATGTTTTTGCTTCTTTAATTTGGATCATTGTCTACTAATTTAAATTTGCTTTTTAAAAAAAAAATCTCTCAATATTGAAAAAAAAAACTCTTTTTAGTTGCTCTAGTAGTAAAAAAATTGTCACAAGCATCCAAATGATAAAAAATTAGTCAAGAGGGACTCAAAAGAGCATTTTCCAAATTGAGATTAAAAAATTAAATTTATGAGAAAAAAACAACAATAAATCAAATTTAAGACACTAAGAATATATTTAAGTCTTTTATATAAGTAAATATTTATTATTATAAACAATAGTTCATAGCAGTTGGAGTTGATCTAATGATAAGGTAGGCAAAATTATTATTCTAGCTAGGTTCTGAAAAATATTTTTACTAACTAATAGCTTTTTTAAATAACTTCATAAGTACTTGATAAAATTATTAATTTTTTGGAACTCAGCAAAAAACAAATATTAAATTTTTGGAGTGATTAAATATATATTTTCTTAAACCCTCTGACAATTTTCTCTCTTTTCATAGAAAGTTTCGTCTATTGATTAATGATATGTGGTTAGAGGAAAAAGTCCATTAAAAATAATCAATCAATTTTTTATATTAAAGTCAATATATGCACAATATAAATGGACTAAGAGTTCTCTAAGTCTCAAGAAAAAAAAAAGTATTTAGCATTAATTTTTATATAATTTTTATTGTTAACCGATCAAGTATAATGGTAGTGGTAATATTAATTATGTATTTTTTTTTCTTGGTGAATGATAAAAACATTATTTTTAGTTTTAAAAATTCCACGTCAAAGTTCACTTTGAATATTAAAATATCTTGGATCAACCCAAAATGAAGGATAAAAGTTAGAGATGAAGTATCTCAATGTTCAAAAAATACTTAAATAAATACTGAAGTATTATTTATCAAAAAATTCTTATATAGACAGTAAGAATTAAACTTATATGTTTTTTAAATGAATAATTTTCTTATCATTTTTAGATGAATCATGATCTTATGAACTGAATCAATCCTTTGTTGATAAAATAAAACTGCCTGTGATTGAGAACCGTGAAGTTGCTGAATTTCTAAGCACAGCTTCACTTATCCTATTGATTAAATATCCACTTCCAGAAATCTATTTGATAGAGAAGGTGCAGAGCTTCCGGTTTGTTACTGAAGTGTGGCACATAGCGGTTTACATGCTTTGAGGTTAATGATTCAGATTTTGCTTTCCTTAATCAATTATAAACTTACATTTGTTTATGTTGAAGTAGGTAACTAACTTTTAGTTTTCTTGTTTTAAGAAAATAAAATAGAGGCAAAAGCTAATGTAAAAGGGGAACATATTTAGTTTTCTTGTTTTATGAGAATAGTGCCTTAAGAGAGCTAAAAATGAATCAAAAAATAATTTTATATATGAAATTTCAATGTTTAATATTATTCATATATTTTAATGTATTTTAACAAACTTTTATTTATTAGTTTTTAATTAATATACTTTTAAAACTATCGTTAATTAATATAACACTTGCAAAGTATAAGAGGGAGAGCTTTAGTGCTTTACTAGTCATTATAATACTACCCAATTTAAGCAGTAGTATCTTTGTTTTTAATAGAAGATAAATTGTGGCCTATGAAGAAGAAAGAAAACACTTATAAAATATAAATAGATCGACTTGATAGACACTTAAATCGTTGTGTGTGTGTATATATATATATATTTTATTTTTTTTCATTTTGTTTTTTACAAAGTTGCATAAGCGTTCTCGAGAAGTACTTGATCTCGAGTGTCATCTTGAGGAATTTTTGTTTATACAAGTATATACTTTGTATGCATGTGAATGTATACAAAAATCTTAAGGTATAACTTACATATAATCTTGTTCAATGTACACTAAGAATTTTTCAATAGATAATTGAAATTTAATATTTTTTAAAGACATAACAATGACTTAAATAATAATGAAGTATGTGTTTAGAGATTCGTGTGTACCGAAAAATATCAATTAAGAGAGATCAATTTCTATCTCAAATAAAAAAAAGAACTTATTTAATTGGTTTTACAAATTTAATTAATATTTTTCTCTTTTTTATTTATAGATATTTATGATATCGCCGTCTGCACTAAATTAAAAAGAAACCAATAATTGATATATCATCATATAATTTTATAGCTGACATTTGACAAGCGAGTATACTATGAATATTATTTTGAATTGGAGATTTTTTTTTTTCATTCACTTTTGAATTGGAGATTTAATAATACATTTCAAATGTCTCATTTAAAAAATAATTACCCCAATTTTCCAAGTAATATAAGCATGTGTTTCATAACATCATCTAGAAAAAATGTTTTAAGGGCGAAAGATAACATGCACGTCCATGCCATTAACTTTTAAGAATTTATTCTAATGCAAATTGAAAAGACTAGATTACAAGCAACAAATACTTAATCAATTTTCCAATATAAATAACGTGTAGTTTGACTAGGTTTCCGTATTTCCCACTTTTATAAAGAAAATTAACACGATGATCTCAGCTAGTGCATCACAATGATAAGAATATTAATAAAGATCTCTTATATTCTATCTTCATGTTTTCAAATATAAAAGTAAATTTAATGGACCTTACGCAAAAAACTATATTTGTTTTTGTAACAGTGAGGAGATTCAAATACTAAATTAAATTAAAAATAACAATAAAACTAGGCCTATCTATATCACACGTACGCTTATAATATCATAATTCATATCATCAGCCGACAAATATACTCTACATTGATATCATTTCTTAGTAACAATTTAGTTTTGGCATGTAGTTTTTGAGAATTGCCAAAGAGACCTGCCTCAAATTCTTAGAATTTGGATTCGGCCGTAACTCAATTTGGATTGTTAGATGAGGATTCTCCTTCACTAATCTACTTTAATTTGGTTATATCATTAATCAATATGAATTTTTAACATACTATTTATGTTTTTTTAAGACTAGAGAGTGTGTTAATACTCCTCTAATCTTTCTTTTTTTTTAGAAAAAAATTATTGAACAAATGCAGCTAAAGACGGGAACGGGATCCCTAATTAGGTTGACGCCCCAAAGCAAACAACAATACCAACAACACCCCTCCACCAAAATAACAAAACCATAGCAAAAAGGAGAAACGTAACAAAGTTGGGGGGAGGGGCGAACTAGGCCAAAATCCAACTAAGAGAAACAGTAAAACCTATAGTTAGGAAGCAAATTGTTTACTCTTGAATAGAGTAAGCTAATTTGTTCTTGGTATGCGAACCTGCAAGGAAAGTTTACAAATATCAACATTTACAAGTGATCCAATAATAATATAATAAGAAGTGGCTTGATAGGTCTAACAATAATTGTTAAGAAATTTTGATATTACATTAAAATTTGGGTGTTTTTACCAAAATTTGGAATTGTCACGCATAAGGATGAACATGGTCCTGGTAGATTAACGTCGAACGATGAGTTAATCTTGTTAAAAAAAGGAACATGGAAAACAAAGAAAAAGACTTCAACGTTCAATTGTATGATAGTAAAGCATATAAAGAAAATATGAGAATGAGTATCCGAATGTGAGGAATCTTGGAATATAAATGAGTGGGTCGTGTATGACTGATTAAAGGTGTATGGAGAGATTAGATGGAATCGGTATTTATGGATAGATTAGATGAAAACTGTATTTAAATGTGGTTATAATAGTTGAACATGTTGGCTTGAATGATCTAGCTTATAAGGATAGTCGTCCATGTTCCTGTATCAAAACTGAATTGGAGGACTGACATGTGTACATAAAATCTCACATAAATGACCAGGTGTGTTTTTTATATTTTGTACGGTACATTGGATAAGATCCAAATCCAAATTTTAATATAGATGACATGTGTTTATTTATTTTTTCTTGTTTGTCTAGAAATTTTCCTTCAAATATAATCTTATTCAAGACATCATCTGACATTAAATATAAACATCTTTTCTTATAAAATTTCAAATATTGGCTCGCGAAATTGTGAAAGATTAATTTCTTCTATTAAACTCGATCTGAGTTGATTTTAATATATATGTATATCTTTTAATTAACAATTGCCGTAAAGTGGAATTCAAGAATGTGACGGAGGCTAGCACGTGTGTGTCGTTCTTGTGACCCACCAACCATTGATGAGTCTTTGTTCAACCTATGTTTTGTTGGCAAATTTGAATTTGTTTAATTAACTTCTTTGAAAGGGATAATGACAGTGACAAATTCACTTATAAAAAGCAACTGGTTATTTATCTTAGACCACATCTTATGGGAGAAGATCAAAGTCTTCAAAGATTCCCTAGCCATGTTAGAAAGAAAACAACGTGTAACTTGAAGCTTGGAGACACTTCAACTCGTAGTTGTTATTTTGGAATTTAAGTCCCTTTAAAGTGGAATTTACTTAAGAACGAAAAGTGAGAAATTTCAATATTTAGTTAAAATTAATATTATAATAAAGTATATATAATTTTAATCTTGATTTAAACACAATTTTAATTAATTTAACTCTAAAATTGTTGATTTAATTACTGTTTTAGTTATTAAATTTGGAGGATATTTTTTTAGTTTCTAAAATTTTAAAATACTTTTTTTAGTCTCTGAATTTTGATAAATTATGTTTTTAGTCTATGACATAATAAATTCACACTTTGTAACAATTTTTTTTTAGCATTTTGTGGTAGTTTTAAAATGGAAATTCAAGCGACTAAATAATAAAGAGGTTAAAATATGTTTTTCGTCGTAAAAATGTTTAAAATTCATTCATGCAAAATTTTTAGTATACTTTTTATCCTCACAAAATTGAAATTGTTTTTTTCTTCTTAGAATAAGGTTGGAACATCCAAACCCATGTGCATGACTTTTTACATTAATTATATACACAATCAGTGTAAAAAAAATTATATTTTACATCAATTATATGCATAATCAATATAAAAAACATCACATTTATATCAGTTATACATATAATCGATGTAAAAAGTCATCATCGTAAGTTTGGATTTATATGAACTTATGCGACAAAAAAAATAATACATTTCAATTTTATGAAAATGAAAAAACATACTGAAAAATTTGCATTGACCAACTATGAATATTTTCATGAGACCAAAAACATGTTTTATGACAGTTAAAACTTATCAAAAACATCAGTTTATTATGTTAGGCATTAAAAATAATAATTTATTAAGATTCAAGACTAAAATAACATTTTTAAATTTCAAATACTAAAAAAATGCATCTCAAATTTAGGGACCAAAACAATAATTAAGCCAAACTTTATCTAAGAAGTTGAAAAAAACGAATAGGATTAGCTATTAAAAAGATGGCCGATTTTCACAAACAAAATTTAGATTTAATTAAGTTGTAAACTTTTTCAATCTTTTGTCAGTTTCAGGTTATATACGGTCCAATGTTGTATACAATTTTTTTAAAATGTTAATTGTTGGTATTTTTGTTAGTGATGGGTTTAAATTCACCACCTTTTTTTTTCTTTTTCTTTTTTCATCACTAAACCAATCTTATATACAACAATTAAACATAAAAAAATGAAAATTTATTTGCTGAATTGGTTGCTCCTTTCTATAGCTTTTTTTCTCCCGATTTTTTTTATTTGTTAATAATTTATAAGAAATCATATAAACCAGTACCATGAAATTCAGGGACACAGCCAAAAAATCGGTTTGAAGAAGGTAAAATAATAATAATAATAATAATAAATATTCCAAAAGTTCACATACATAAATATAAAACATATTATATATATATAGAGAGAGAGAGACAGAGAGAATACAGAAAGAAAGAGAAAAGGAGAGAGAGAGAGTGATATGAGAAAAATAAATACATTAGATTGATAAAATATTTTTTTATATATTTATTTGGCTTAAATATGTTTTTGTTATTTGAAAGTTTGTATTTTTCAATTTTAATTCTTGTAATTTTTTTGTTTGTTTTAGTTCTAAGTCTGTATTTTTTTTCAATTTTGAATCTCATTCCATTTTTTTTTCATTTTTATTTCCTATAAGTGTATGTATTTTCAAATGATCTAAGCTTGTTAAGATATATTGGGTTTCACCATGGAGTTAAAAATCCTAATTATGGTGATTGAACAAAAAAAAGAGAAATCTTATCTCTTTACTTTGGTTACTAGTATTTAAGCCTTTTAAAAATATTATTTAAAAAGGTTTAAATATGTTTAAGGTTTATGATAAACAACTTCAATTTTGAATACTAATAAATTTTTTTGTTGCATTGAACTTTTGATATATTAAATCTTTGTTTTGAGTTTCAGTTATTAATTAAGTGATGACGTG
>PYAF01002852.1:143169-161368 GCA_007407185.1 Glycine tomentella | reverse complement strand
TTATTATTATTATTATTATTATTATTATTATTATACAAAGACAGGGTTTTCATATTTTTATCATTATATTATATACTATATTCATAATGAGAATAATAAATTTATTTATTTATTATTGTTTAAATATACTATATTAGATTAAAAGAGGCAATGGTTTAATATACAAATGGGTTCATATTAATGAAAATAATTTATTGAGCAGGAAAATTCATGAGTAAAATTTCTTTTAAGTTTGAATCATGACAACTATGCATTGTAGTTAGAATTTAATTATAAGGTATGAGATTTGAAGTTTCACATTGAAAGTATGAGATTTTAGTGTGAGATTTATAAAATCTTAGGACTTTTCAATTAGGATAACTAACTTTTGTGGTGTAATTATCTTAAAGTTCTTATCAATTGGTATCATAACCTTCCACCATGACTCTCAGCAAACGAACGGAGCATATGGTGATATCGACATTGTAGTGTTCTATCCAAGACTAATTAGAGTGCTAATGTCCAGCTAGTCTAGAAGGACACTAGAGAGTCGCAAAGCGTGATGGAATGTTAGGATTCGATTTCAAGATGAGACTTGGAGTCACACATTGAAAGTATGAAATTTTAGTATAGGGTTATAAGACCTTTGACTCTCAACCTATAATAATTAACTTTTGTGGTATAATTCTCTCAAAATTTTTATCAATTGTGAATAAAATTAGTTTTTAATCCAATAAATTGGAAACATCCATTAAAAAAAAAAAAAACAAAACCAACAATTCCAATTTGGCTAGGAATTATTTGTACACCTATTCGAACTCGAGCATATGTTAAAAACAAACAAATAAAATAATGTTCACATCAAATCCTTAATAATCCTTGGATTTGTCTTTTCTTAAACCCCACGCACGGGCGCCATGCACTTGTCCTTATCCCGTTGTTACAGCATTTGTCTCTCTGTCCATTTTGGTTCTAGCTTGTTTCTTTCATTTTCTTTCTCTCTATCTAGAAGTTTCTGTGACTAATTCTTGATGGTGAGATTATCTAGTAAATTTCAGATTAATTAATTACTGAACTCAGTGGCAGAGTTTGACCAATTATTTTGAGGATGCCAAAATATTAAATGATATTATTAAAATTTAAAGTTATTGTATTAATTAATACATATTCATATACCATTGTCATTAATAATAGAAAAATAAATACACAATGCAATACAACATTTGCAATTACTTTGTAATTACTAATAGTTCCTAATGTCCTTCTCCATTTTCTCCTCCTAGTTGTATAGAGTGTGACAATAATCTCATACTTTTTCATCGTTTTGTATTATGAATCCAAAATATTTAAACATAGAAACATGCCATATCGATTTTTAAAGTCTTCGACAACTCTTCTCTTTACACTGGATAGCCCTTTTCAAGCTAACAAAATTCATGTCTCTAACTTCTTTTACTTCAATACATTTTCTCCAACTTTCATAAAAGGTAAATGAATTTTATTATAGATCTTCTTGACATAAAATCAAATTGATCATGAGTGATCCATAACACAACTCAAATTTTTTTTTTTATCTAGTTTGGGGCTAAATATGTAATCATTGTTGGAGTTAAATATTATAACGAATATTTTTTAAAAAAGAAATTAGATATTTTGATTTATCTTATAGTATCTTTCTGTTATTTATTTTATTTTTTATATCGGTACATGTAAAATACCACAATATTAAATAATAATAATATTTATTTTGTTTATAATAATTAAAGTTGACTTGTGAAATATTGTTGTTTTCATTTCGATTTAAGATTTATGTTTTTCTTTTTATGTTATATTAATTCTTTGTTATATATCTTTTTTTATCTATAAAAATTAAATATAAATACTAAAAAATTTATAACAACTCATATATACTTTTCAACTCAACTAGACCTCATATCCCTTAATTATATACATCATGTACTAGCTTTTAAACTCTACCTTATTGTTATTCTCATCTAATAATTTATGTGTGAATAAATACTTAGCTTGTTCAAGTGTTATAAATGGTTTAGCAAAGTAGTCTTTGCGTGGCCCGTGCGAGCCAATCTTCGTCGAACCGGTCAGCAATGGCGGCTCGACCGCCCCTTTGCTACCAAATCCAAAATGCCGTGACTCTCGGTTTCCTTTGCTTCTTGTGAGTTGTGACTCTCATTTCCTTTGATTTCCTTCTTGTGACTCTCATTTCCTTTTATTTGCTTCTTGTGACTCTCAAACTAATATTCATCCATACACAACCAGAATTTTTTTATTTATACGGTATTTTATTCAAACACTCTTCATCCATACAATAATTTATTTTTACACAATATTTTAAAAATCAAAGAAAAAACATAAGTAATATCATAAAGAGAAATAAAAAAAGTATGTTATTTTTATGCATTGTAGTGTAAAAAAAAATTGACATATTTTTTTTACTAAAAATAAGATATTCTCAAGATTAAAAATGATGAGACTAATTCTCGAAATGTGAAGATGATCAATAAATTATTTTGTAATTTTTTCATAGGAATATCATATCTAATCAACATATTATTTCTTATTCGGTAAACTTTATGTGGATGCAATTAAATATGTATATCTTAATTTTCTTTAGTAAATTTCATTACAAAAATAATTAACCTTGTATAAATTAGAGAGAGTAACAAAAAGAATATGTTAAAAAAATGTGAAACTATAACTCATTAGTCTACAAATACCTAGCTACCCCGGATTAGAAACACATACCTGATTTGACATTCACATTCGGGGACAAACCACATCAACCACACTTTTTTTAATCAATAAATAACAACAATCGTTCGTTCATTCTTCACTTATACGTATTGAATAAAATAAAATAAACCCCTCAGCATGATATCACAAGAAGCAAAAAATGGAAAATAAAGACACGAGCCACAGTGTTGTTCAGACTTCAGAGTTCAATTGTTTTTTTTTCCACCATCACCACCTGGCACTGGTAGACCATCCAACCAAAACATACACACCAATGGCTTTACAGTTTTGAGCCCTTCAAAGATTCACTCATATTTTATTCCATCAAGTACATGAGTTTTGTTGCTCATAGAAGAAAAAAAACACATAGCACAAGAGAAGAAGGACCATCATCATTAATGTCAGAGCAGGAAACCGATTCATGGGGCTTCCTGTTTGTCTGTTTCTTGATCCTTTTCTCAGGTACTAACTCAAAACTCTGTTCCCTTTTCCAAAAAAAATAAAATAAAAAGTTTTTGCCTCAAACTCCTTTTTGGGTTGATAATAATTGCTTTATTGGTGCTGATGATGAGTGAACCTTAATAAGAATCAATATTTATTATTAAGTTATTAAGCACCGATCTAATTTGGTGGTGGGGTGTTGTTAGATTCTCTATTTATTTTATGTTTGTTCTGGTTTTCCTAGGTTGATCATTGATGCTGTTTTGTTAGTTATCTTTCACGTTTACCAAGGTTGTGGTGATTGTACCTTTTGTACAGGTAAATTAGTTGTTGGGGATTCATTGGAAACTGACGCACAAGTTTTGCTGAAGCTGAAATCATATTTGCAAACACAAACTCTTGCAAATAAAGGAGGGTACACAAGCTGGAACGAGAGCAGTTCAAATCCTTGTGATTGGTCAGGAATCAAGTGCAGCAGCATCTTGAATGGAACAACAAGGAGGGTTGTGAAAGTAGATATTTCTTACAGTGACATATATGGTAACATATTTGAAAATTTCTCTGAACTCACTGAACTCACACACCTTGATATTTCTTGGAACTCTCTCTCTGGGGGAATTCCTGAGGATTTGAGGAGGAGCCACAAGCTTGTGTATCTTAATCTCTCTCATAATACTCTTAAGGGGGAGTTGAATTTGAAGGGTTTGACAAAGTTGCAAACAGTGGACTTGTCTGTTAATAGATTTGTTGGGGGACTTGGGTTGAGTTTCCCTGCCATTTGTGATAGTTTGGTGACTTTGAATGTTTCAGACAATCACTTGAATGGTGGAATCGATGGCTTCTTTGATCAATGCTTGAGGTTGCAGCACTTGGATTTGAGCACCAACCATCTGAATGGGAACCTATGGACTGGATTTTCCAGGCTGAGAGAGTTTTCAATCTCAGAGAATTTTCTCACGGGGGTTGTTCCTTCCAAGGCTTTTCCAATCAATTGTAGGCTTGAAAAACTTGACCTTTCTGTTAATGTATTTGATGGTAAGCCCCCAAAGGAGGTTGCTAACTGCAAGAATTTGTTGGTTCTCAACCTTTCTGGTAACAATTTTACTGGAGATATTCCCAGTGAAATTGGTTCCATTTCTGGTCTTGATGCGTTGTTCTTGGGGAACAACACTTTCTCAAGGGATATCCCAGAGACCCTTTTGAACTTGACCCATTTGTTCATCTTGGATTTAAGCAGGAACAAATTCGGTGGGGAGGTGCAGGAGATTTTTGGGAAATTCAAGCAACTGAAGTTTCTTGTGCTGCACTCAAATTCCTACACTGGAGGGTTGAAAACATCTGGCATTTTTACATTGACAAACCTTAGCCGTTTGGACATAAGCTTCAACAACTTTTCAGGTCCATTACCTGTTGAAATCTCACAAATGTCTGGACTTACCTTCTTAACCTTAACCTACAACCAGTTCTCTGGGCCTATTCCATCTGAATTGGGAAAGTTGACTCGCCTTATGGCACTTGATCTTGCCTTCAACAATTTCAGTGGACCAATCCCACCAAGCCTTGGAAACCTGAGTACTCTCCTATGGCTAACCCTTTCAGATAATTCATTATCCGGAGAAATCCCGCCAGAGTTGGGAAACTGCTCGAGCATGTTATGGCTGAACCTTGCAAATAACAAACTCTTGGGAAAATTTCCTTCCGAACTAACGAGAATCGGAAGGAATGCAAGGGCCACATTTGAAGCAAACAATAGAAACCTTGGGGGAGTTGTTGCTGGCAATAGTGAGTGCTTAGCAATGAGGAGATGGATACCTGCTGATTACCCTCCATTCAGCTTTGTGTATAACATCTTAACAAGGAAGAATTGTAGGGCCCTTTGGGATAGATTGCTCAAAGGATATAGTATTTTTCCCATGTGTTCATCTCAGCCCTCTTCTAAACCCTCACACATAGCAGGGTATATTCAGCTAAGTGGGAACCAATTGAGTGGTGAAATCCCTTCAGAAATTGGGAACATGGTGAACTTCAGCATGTTGCATTTTGGGGATAACAAGTTCACTGGGAAATTCCCTCCAGAGATGGTAGGTTTGCCACTTGTAGTCTTGAACATGACCAGAAACAGTTTTTCTGGTGAACTTCCAAGAGATATTGGCAACATGAAGTGTCTACAGGATCTGGATTTGTCTTGGAACAATTTCTCCGGAGCATTTCCCGTAACTTTGGCGCGCTTGGATGAGCTTAGCATGTTCAACATCTCATATAATCCTCTAATATCTGGCGCAGTCCCACCAGCTGGACACTTACTCACTTTTGACAAGGATTCATATTTGGGTGACCCCCTTTTGAACCTGTTCTTTAACATCACTGATGATAGAAATAGGACTTTACCCAAAGTCTTGAAAAATCCCACAAAATGGTCTTTGGTTTTGGCTCTAGCACTTGCTATCATGGTCTTTGGACTTCTTTTCCTTGTGATATGTTTCTTGGTGAAAAGTACAAAGGTGGAACCAGGATACCTCATGAAGAATAATACAAAGAAGCAAGCACATGATTCAGGCAGCACCGGATCCTCAGCAGGGTATTCCGATACTGTCAAGATATTCCACCTAAACAAGACAGTTTTCACACATGCTGACATCTTAAAAGCAACCTCCAACTTCACAGAGGAGAGAGTCATAGGAAAGGGTGGCTATGGAACAGTATATAGAGGAATGTTTCCAGATGGGAGAGAAGTGGCAGTGAAGAAGCTTCAAAGGGAAGGAACTGAGGGTGAAAAAGAATTTAGAGCCGAAATGAAGGTTCTGAGTGGTCATGGATTTAACTGGCCTCATCCAAACCTTGTCACACTTTATGGTTGGTGCCTCTATGGTTCACAGAAGATACTAGTCTATGAGTACATAGGAGGTGGAAGCTTGGAGGAACTTGTGACTGATACAAAAAGGCTGACATGGAAGAGGCGCCTAGAAGTGGCAATCGATGTGGCTAGAGCACTAGTCTATTTACACCATGAGTGCTACCCTTCTATTGTGCATAGGGATGTGAAGGCTAGTAATGTGTTGCTAGACAAAGATGGCAATGCCAAGGTCACAGATTTTGGACTTGCTAGAATTGTTAATGTTGGAGATAGTCATGTGAGCACTATAGTGGCTGGCACAGTTGGTTATGTTGCACCAGAATATGGACAAACATGGCAAGCCACTACAAAAGGGGATGTGTATAGCTTTGGAGTTTTGGTCATGGAGCTAGCAACAGCAAGAAGAGCAGTGGATGGAGGTGAAGAGTGCTTGGTGGAATGGACTCGACGCATTATGATGATGAGTTCTGGAAGACAAGGGTTGGTTCAATCTGTGCTAGTTTTGTTGAAGGGATGTGGAGTAGTTGAAGGTGCAAAGGAGATGAGTGAATTGCTCCAAGTTGGAGTGAAGTGCACACATGATGCACCACAGGCTAGGCCTAACATGAAGGAGGTTCTAGCTATGCTAATTAGGATATACAATCCCACTGGGGACTCAAATTATGGACACATTGTGTAGTCTTTTTGTGATTTAAGATAGAAAAAAAATGTGCATATAGTGTAAGTTCCAATACAGTTTTACATAGAAACACACATGTCACACACAGTTGATTCTTCTCATGTAAAGAAACTCACCATTCATGTTGAAGAAGTTGTTCAATTTTGTTCTGTATCCATGAGGTTTTATCTTTGTGGCTTTACTATTGTTTAACACCTTCTGATGAATAATAAGCATCTCTGTTCAATTTGTCTTTTGATCAATGGCAGGGTAAATTAATTATTTCTTCAATCCGTCAAGAAGATTTCTAATTCTTTGAACATAGGTAACTTAAATCATTGAGGATCCCAGAACTCGTGAGACAACAGACAACAGGGAGTGAACTGAATCCTGTTACAAAAGTGTTAAATTTATTTACACTTATGGGGTTGAAAAAATTAATGATAAATATTAAATAAAAAATAATAATAAGCTAAAAAGTCATTAATAAAAATGTTTAAATTAAGCATAAGGCATGTTAAATTCAAAACATAATAATATATGAGGCTACTACACTTTTAGTACTTTAAAAGTTTTAGATTATATTTAGTTTGTTCATTTATTATTTAAAAAATTTAATCTAGTCATTTATATATTTAAAGTGAGTTAAAATGATCCTTCCAAAATAATTATTATTTTCGAATTTAAAATATGATTTTGAATCTTATTGGTGAGTGATTCTAGACATAAATTTGTCTCATTATATTCATGTATATTTAAATTATTGAACACATAATATTTGAATAAAAGAAGACTATAAATATATTGAAAAATAAATCTAAAACAACCAACTGATTTTAGTATTAAATTCTTTATCAATTACTTAAGAGACTCATTTACAAGTAATTATCACCACATTTGATCCCTTTTGACTGACTATCAATTTAGTTTTATAGTTTTCATATAAGTGAATTTAATGAAACAAGTTTCACATATCAAATTAGTAAAAGTAAAATTCAAAATTGGGTCACAAAATAAAAAATAATTATTATTTCAAAAGGATCATTTTGTGTCATTGTGAAACATTAAAAATTAAATTAAACTTTTAAAATATAAAAAATCAAACGAAATATAATCTAAACGTAAAGGATAAAAAATATATTTTAGTTAACACCAACATTTTTTTTATTAGTAGAGGTCATTGGTGTTGGCTAAAACAGTCCCAGAAAATTCATCCATTTTGTTTGTTTTCAGAAATAAAAATAATAAAATAAATAAAAAAGAACTTTCAAATTTTGACTGTATGATGTATTGCAACTAAACCAAATGCTTTTGGCATGTCCCTTCTAGTTACTATTTTTTGTCCTAACATTGCAGCTTTGCTCCTCACGCCTATTCTGTGTCTGATTACATCTCAATGATGACACTCAGTCACTCACACTTGTTAACTTTTCTTCTCTTCTCAGTATCACTACACACAACACAAAAGGAAGCTCTTTCACTCCCAGTCACTTTCATAAAACACCTATTTCTCTTCTCAATATCACTACACACAACACAAAAGGAAACTCTCGACACTCGTAAGGTCTCTGTCTCTCTCTCCTATTTTTTTTTTAGTTCATTATTATTGACTTATTGCTTTTTGTGTCTTCGTTCTTTAATATATTAGATTTGGATGTTGGGCTCTGCAACCCATTTCTTTGATCCTACCTTTATTTTACATAATAATAATAATAACAATTATAATATATTATTATTATTTGGCTTGGTTTTAAATTAAAGAACACTGTGCAAATATTTTAGAATTTGACATATTATTTTACTTGCAATAAATAATACCAAGTTTTGAGGTTTTGATTTTAGAAAGTTTATTCTTTTTGTGGCACTAACGTAAAAGAAGCCACTTTTTTATATTAACTTATTTTGTGTTTGTTTTTTTAAATGGAAGAATATCAAATATAAAGAAACTAATCTCTTAATTAATTAGTTCTTCTTTTATTTAATTTTTTTCCTTCATATTTAAAGCGACCACAAAATGTCACTAGAAGGCAAGTTTTTGCGCTCTGATGTTTGTACAAAAGAGGAAAAAGCTATTCTGCAATAATTACTATATGTCAATGTGGGTTGGTAATGGAATTGGCATGTCAAGTACAAAAAATCATGCCAAGTACTAAAGAATCAAGTAAAAAGGACTATACTATTGGCATTAGCTAGTGGTTACTAGTATGCAATTATCACCGTGAAAACCACAGGTTATTCATTGACAATAATAGCCCCAATAAGGCAATACCTTTGCTATTGTATTCTCCTATAAACTTTATAAGTCCAAGTGTTACTTGATCATTACCACATTCCTTTAACCATTATAATCCCTATATATATAGTTGAAAGAAATCTTTTGAACTTATCATATTGGGGATAGAAATTGGGTTCATCATTGAGTAAGTTGTTTGCTAAATGACATTAAAAGTTAAAACCCTGTTTGGTATATGCTGTTTTTGAGATTAAAAGAAAATTATGATCACCATTTTTTTTATTTACTATTGATGGCTGATACATATATATTTGCTTCATTTGAGTAGAATGGAACTTATTTTGAACATTTTGGTGAGTTTATACTCACCTTCCTCTTTCCACGAGAGTGGATTTTGGATTTCATTGTATTCACTTATTAATGTCTACTGACTTTCAGAAATTCAGTCCCATTTCTTGTAGCTAGCTAGCTCTTTTATCCTACTGTTTATGTTTTGTTTATGGTAACATTTGGCATCTGAAAACAGTGTGAAATGAATTGCCTCAGAAATCATTGCAAGGGAAACAATTTAGCTCAAGAGATGGCTGGTAGCAGTGGGAAGCAAGAAAATACAATGCCAGTGAAGTTTGCAATCCAGAGAGAGTTAGAATATAGGAAAATTGTAGCAGCATTTCATTTACGTCCGAATTCTAAATTCACTAAAGAGGTGATATCTTACCCTATTATTATGATATATTGTTTACAAAATATAGCTCAAAACCATCATTAATTCCATATAGTGTCCTTTATCTTTCCCTTTATGGCTTTCTCCAAATTCTGATTATTTGAACTTTTCTTGCGAGTATCATATGTTTTCAAACCTGACATCTATGGTCACGAGCCTATGATTTGATTGATTTCAGCTTAATTTATGCTGCATTTTGTTCCCTTAGAATACTCTTTTGAACCAGATTTTCTGTATGTCAATTTAATTTATTTTTTAGGTTAAATCATCAAATGATGCTTCCTGTCCAAAGCTATTGCCAGGTCCAACTTCAATGAAATTTTCAAGCCTTTCAGGAACTAAGCCGAAGGAATTACCAACAAGAAGTACTCATCATCCGCGTCTAAAACATCAACAACCATTTCATGGAAGTCTCAATCATGAAGTTCAGACAGGAGCCTGTGATTTAAGGCTTAATGTATGCTGCATTTTGTTCTCCCAGAATACTCTTTTATACCACTTTTTGTTTTTTTTTTTATGTCAATGTAAGTTTATTTTTTCAGGTTAAACAATCAAATGATGCTTCCCTCTCAAAGCCACTCCCAGGTCCAAGTTCAATAAAATTTCCAAGCCTTTCAGGAACTAAGAGAAAGGAATCACCAACAAGAAGTACTCATTATCTGTGTCTTCAACATCAACAGTCATTTCATGGAAGTCGAAATCACGAAATCAAGGCAGGAGCCAGGGATTTCAGTCTCAATGTAGGCTGCATTTTGTTATCTCAGAATACTCTTTTGGACAGCACTTTTTGTATTTCAATCTAAATTTATTTTTCAGGTTAAATCATCAAATGATGCTTCCCTCCCAAAGTCATTGCCAGATCCATTTGCAAGTAAATTCTCAAGCCTTTTAGGCACTAAGGGGAAGGAATCACCAAGTTTTGATCATCTGAGTCTACAACATCGTGATCTATTTCATGTAACTCTCAACCATGATGCTAAGCCGGATGATATATACTGCAAAATTTGTCAAATATCTTGCTCAAGTCCATTCAATCTCAAGCAACACTTGAGAGGTCAGAAGCACAGACAAATGTTGCAAAAGGGTGGAAACAATAGTCAGATGCAATGGTGTGAAGTGTGTCTCGTTCCATGTATGAATGAAGATTTGCTCAAAATACACTGTCAAGGCCAAAAGCATAAGGCTAAATTGCAGATGGTGGAAATCAGCAAGCAAGGTGTGGAGGCTCCAAATAAGCCAAAATGGTGTGCACTATGCAAATTATGGTGCAGTGATGAGTTTGCTTTCAGGCTGCACCTTGGAGGTAAAAAGCACGCGAAAGAAAAAGAGAGATGTCTATAAAAAATGAAGGACACATTGGCACTGTGAATTGTGATAAAATTATCAGAAGAATAGATCACAACAGTGCTAATTGACATTTATCAAAATTGATTTATTTATGAAGATGTTGTTTAAGGACATGGTTCTCTTGTTTACTACAACTATTACTATGTAAACTTTTATATAATATTCTATACACTAGTCATATATCTCAAGTTTGTCATCACTTTTGGACTTTTGTCTTTTAGGTCCTTTTATATTTAGTCCATTTTAGTGCTGTATGAAATCTTATCGTAGTTCATTTGCTTAATATTGATGAAGTTTAGGCTCATTCTCTATGTTTTTTTTAATGTGATAGCAACAAGTTAAATTTGGTAATGCCTTAATTCATTCACAATAATTAAAAAAGTAAAATTTATTTTTTTCTTTTTTTCTTTTTTTTTAGTTCTTACTCTCAAATAACAGTGTTAACAAAGTGCATAACAATGACATTGACGGTCCATTGATAAAGAAATATGATAGAATAACCCATGTATTTTTCTTTTTTATATAAATTGTATCTTTAATTAATTTCTTAACTAGTATGACTTCATGAACTAGAAATTCTCTTGTAAGCAAATGCAATATAACATTTACAGTCACATTATAGTTGTAGAGGCTGAAGTTATATCATAAAAAGTGTGGTATATATAGCACGTGAAGTATAAGTAACATTTATGAAATGCAACAGTCTCACATGCATTTTTTAAGCAGTACTGACACTAGCACAAGGGGAAAGAAAAGCATGCAGGTAGAAATTATTCAATTCATGGTTGTTGGTGTGTTGTTAGTAACAACAGGGTATTTCTGAGCATTCTTGACCAATTTTCTTAGAGCTGCTTGTCCAAGATCTAGGCCACACACATCAGTAAGACGCACCAAATACAACAAAACATCTGAAAGTTCTTCCTCTAACCTTTCCTTGTCATCAGAACTCCAATTAGGTAATCCTTTTGCAACTTCTCCTTTCCATTGGAATATCTCAGATAGCTCTCCAACCTCTCCAACCTGCACAATTAAAGTGGTACAAAATGTTCAATAATTATACAAGGAAGAGTGAATAAAACATTAATAATGAGCAATAGTTGAAATTTTCAATGTCAATTTAGCCATTTAAATTACAAGTGCTAAGAGAAGATTTCTAGGACTGTGATGTTGATCCCATCCTCTCACTTCAACAAACTCAGCCAGCCTTTTGCTCAGTTCCTGAAGAGAAACATCTCTTGGACTTGTTATGGGAAAACCACAAGAGCAATCCATATCTCCTTTTCTGGTTTTTATCTCTAACTCATGCTTAATCCAGATGCTATGCATGACCAATTTATAGAAAACTTGGGAGTAGAATTAAGATTATATAGAATAAGAAAATGGAGAAAGTGTTACTTTTAATATACTTTTAACAAGTATTTTTATAGGAAAATAAATAAATAAAATGAATCAAGGAAATAAATATGTTAGTTTTTTATCCTTAAATATCATTAAATTTACAACAACTCACTATCCATCCTGACCTCCTTGACCCATATATAATAATTTATTATTGTTATTATTTTATAAACATATACAAACTTAACTGAGTTTTATAAATAAAAGTTAATCCAAATTAAACCAAAGATTTGATAGGAATCTTATTTCGTATGTTCCCTCTATGCGGTTAAGATAAGTACTAGTTGTTATAATGGAGGAGCACTTGATTGATTTTGCTGTAGGACACTAATCATGTGAGTATGGCAGATATGTCTCCGTCTTTCCATCCATGACTTGAAATCAATTATATCCATTTGAAAATTTTTAACCTGAATATAGCAGCCATTTGCTCGAATATTACTATAATTTCGCCTATATATGTCCATTTCTGTAGAGTGTCTGGCTGTCTTGTTGGTTTCCTTATTGGAATCCAGCATTATTTCTAGCCAATTTTTTTTATTTTTCGTGTCAATAATGTTTATACTTGATAATAGGGGTGTTCGCGGTTTGGATTGGATCCGTTTTGAAGTAAAAAATATCCGATCCAATCCCTTCGGTTTGATCATTTGATCATCCATTCGGTTTGATTTTTTTTTCAAATCCGATCCAATCCAATCTAATTTTTTTCGGTTTGGATTGGATCGGTTTTCGATTTTTTAAAATGTCTAAAAATAAAACTTATAGACTTATTTTTATCAAAATAAGGAGTATCTAGCATAAAAAAACACATTTATTGGACAAAAGTAAACACCATTTTCTAATTTTCATTGGACAAATACGTTCATTGAACAAAATAAAGAGCAATGAAACCTTATTGCAAACATGTTCATTGGACAAAAACAAACATAATTTTCTATTTTTCAAATTAAACTCATAACTTAAATGTAAAACTAAAAAGCCTAAGTAGGTAATTGGATCGGTTTGGATTGGATCGGTTTTTACCAGCCAATCCGAAAACCGATCCAATCCGGTGAAAATTTTCGATTTTTTTTTCGGTTTTCGATTTTTCGATTTTTGGTTATCGATTTTTCGGTTCGGTCACCGCGGTTTGAATCGGTTGATGAACACCCCTACTTGATAATGTTTAATAGTTGATGAACGACAGTGTGGGATATCATGAGGAGTTGAGTCATATTGAGGGAAAAATAATCAAAACCACTTTAATGAGAATTTTTACTTTCACCCCCTGATTTGTTAAGTATACTCCAATAAGTACTTTGTTGCTGCTTTTTTTTTTTTTTTACAAAAATACCATTAACAGAAACAAATTTCTGTTTAGACAAATACACTATGTATAAAACCAAAACATGATTTTGTTTGGTATCGTGAATTCCCCTTACACTAATTTCAACATATATTAACAAACATCAATACCATTATGAAGATGACTAGATGAGTATGAGATAATTTAGTTGAACACACAAAATATAAGATAGTGAAATAATTCTAGTTGCTAGACAAACTCGCTTGACTAAGACTCTTTTATGGTTGAGTCAAGCTGGTAATGATCTAGTCATTCTAGCTAGCTGATGTCTCTCTAGTTGCCTCAAGCACACCATTATCTTGTCAATGAATCTTGGTTGATGCAAGCAGACTATGATCTTGTCTGACGAGTGTAGCATATAACTCAATAGGCCAAGACTAGCATATTAGGCAAAAATAAAGAACATCTTTGATACAACATCATTGTCTTTAAGTTCCAGGGCTTTGTATTTAACACTACCATACCCTATAGATACAGGGTGTCCATAATGAATAACAATAATCCTTTGGGTACCTCTATCTCTATCTTATCATGAATTTTTTTTAAGTAACATAAAGTGTGATGCCTTCATTTATCCTAAATGATTTTGGGCATCACATTGAAATGTAATATACCTATAAAAGTTGTTGTAATCTGACCATTGTAATACACACAAAAAAGTGTCGAATCGTACTTATATAAAAGAATATATGTTGAACGAAGGAAGGGTTTTGGTGAAAATGTTAACGGATGAAGTGAGAGATCGGTGCTTTAAAAGACTTCTCCTTATACAAACACGTGTGTTAGATCGAGCATCAACATTGGAAAAATGAATAGTTTAAATCGTTCTGATTCAAACGCATGTGTTGTTCACGTGTCTGTGCATCATTAAGTTATTTGTCCTTTAGCGTTAGAAAACTAAACAAAGATTGCACCAATGAATTGAACGGTCTGGATCATTAAGTTATTTGTCCTTAGCGTTAGAAAGAAAGATACACAACCAAGATTTCACAAATCAAAATAATAATAAAAAATAATCCAAAGAAAATAAGAAACAACCAAAAGTCAAACAAAATATAAATTAAATAGTCAAACAATAAATCTAGCATAATATTACATAATAAGTCTAACATAATATGTGACAATAAGATTATAATACAAATACAACTAAAATACAAATAGTGCCCTAAACAAGATACAAAATGTCTAAAAATCATAAAATCATTGATGGTAGGTCTTCGTCCTCCTTCGACGATGTGTACACACCCTATTAATAATCTTGTTAGGATTAGTTATCTTGGTTATGTTAAAATTAAAATGAAGTAAACAAGCCCTTAAGTTTGCAAATTAAGAATGTGTTTGGAAATAAGTTCTCTCCAATGTGAAAGCACATTTAACTCAATAACAAATTACTACATATTCTATTTTGAAAAGTGTAAATGTCTGTTTTCATATAGATGTGTTTTGCGTGCATTCTGAAAAGATAGCTATATATAGTTATATATAACCTATGGCTAGGAAAATGTTTTAAGAATATTTTCTGTAACAAAACAGATCATGTGTGCTTTGCATGATGACATGCATTTAGACTATTCACCCAGTACTGACATGCATTATTACCACTACCTCGTCATTAGCTCTTAGTAGTATGAGGAGTAAGAAGTTGTCCAATAAAGTTGTGGATACCTGAATAACATACGGGTTCATTGGCTTATTGCCCTTTCTATAGAGCCATTTATTTTTGTGTTCTCACAAGTCACAACTAGGTAAAACATTAACAAGTAATTAATTTAAGTGATATACATTCAATCTTTTTAAACAAAGTTTTGGGTATAAATCTTGCAAATGTAAAAAGATATAATTTAAAGGAGAGATCTCATAAAAAATGACTAATTAATTTTTTTTTATAGAGATTAGTTATTAATAAAATTAGTAAATATTCTGTATATAGTAATAAAAAAGAAAGGTGTGCAATGGCATGTACATTTCATTTGATTTCCAAAAAGAAAGAAAATATTAAAACTGGGCCTGAATTTAGTATTGGATCGAGATTGGGCATTTGATAATTGGGCTCTTGCTTTTTGTACTTCTATTATTGTTTTTTGGGTTATGCTTCCTATACCAGTCAATTTTCTTATACACACAGCATAAACAGTATAATACCAATTTTGTCCAGCTAGTAATCCGTAAAAGTGCATACGGATTGCACCAAGCTCGTAATCTGTAAGAACGACTCCGTAAGGTTCTTACAGATTCGCAACCCGTATGAACCTTTACGGATAAGTAATTCGTGATCCCGACGAAGTCCCTCGCTTGCTACAACATCGAGTTCAATCCGCGCAACTGACGCGACATATCCGTCTAAAGATCAGCGATGGTGCCAGCGCCGGCGATCGGGCCCGAGTAGCTTCTGATCAGAGTGCGCTCACACAGATCCGACACCCAAGGCCGGTAATCCACACGACGGGATTGGCAACGACAAGATTGGCGGCGGAGGATAGCCTCTGAGAGTTGATGCGACAGTCTAAGAGATACGACGACGGCGTCGAAGTCGTGATCGTAGACCTGGTCGTGGTACGCGTAGCAAAAGAGGTTGACGCAGTTGACGTCGACGGCGATCTGGTGGCCAGGCAATGTTCGACGGCGTGAGCTACGACATGGAAGAGGATGCCAATGGCAGGAGACGACAGTGCACGTGATGCATGCGCAGGTGACGACAACGCAGGAGACAACACCTTACAGATTATGAATCCGTAGTGCAGGAGACATCACCTTACGGATTACAAATCCGTAAAGGTTTTGACAGATTGACAATCCGTAAAAACCTTACGAATTTGTTCGTATGAATTACGAGCTGGGTGCAATCCGTATGGACTTTTATGGATTACAAGCTGGGCAAAATTGGTATTACCTGTTTATGCTGAGTGTATAAGAAAATTGACTGATATAGGAAGCATAATTCTTGTTTTTTTAATACTTTTTATTGTATTTGAAAAATCTATTTGAGGATATAATTTACATTTTAGAGTGACCTTTTTGAAATGTAATGAGAAGTGGAAGAAATAATAATGAGAGTGACAAAAGTTTTTCCCAATAATTGATATAGAACAGGGTAATTTATCATCCTTGATTATGTTGGCCAAGCTACTAAAGATTGTGTCACTTTATCTGGCACCAAATGGACACCATAACTTGTTGAGCCATTTTGGAGCCCAATTTGTAGGATTATCATTTTAAAATGGTGTCTTCCAGGGTTTTCGAGAACAAACACTGCGAATAGAGTTCCAAAAGGTGCTTTCAGTGACACCATAAGACCCTTAAGTAGTGGCAAGCAAGTCATTATTAATTGTTGCCTAGACACTGCTCAAATAACAATTCTTGCCTAGCCATTTTTATATTAGTAGAATGAATATATTCATAAAGACATAAACTAGTATTTTAAAACATGTATTTTATGGGATAAATACATTTTTTATATAATCAAATATTTTTAATATGTAAATTATATTATAATTAAAATTTATAATAAATAAATATTTTAAACATATAAATTATATTTGAAATTTATAATATACAATGATATAAAGTTATTTTTAATTAATAATAATTTCTTAAAAAAATTTGTTGAAATTCAATTTAGAGATAAAGATAATAGAACGTAGATTAAGAATATCAAGTTTATAGATAAAAATAAAAAGAAGGTAGTTTGAGATGGTCGAAAGAGTTTTTTTGCTAGTTATATTTGTTTCGGAATAGGGTTTCCTCAATTAAGTTAGAGGTTGCCTACTTAAGGTATCAAGTAAAAAATTTACTTCATTACTGAGTCTAGCGTGTCTTATATAGGCCTTATTAGGTCATGATCTCATCATCGCTTAAGGTTATCTTTCACAAATCATTTTAATTAGTTTTTAATTTTTTATTAATTAAAAAATTTGTTTGATTAAATTGTTTTTAATAACTTTTAATATTTTTTAAAATGTATTAGAAGTAATATTAAAATATTAGTTTCTAACATCTAACTTTTTATAATTTATTCCTTTTTATCCTTAAAATATTTATAATTTATTTTATTATCCTTTCTAATTAATTTTTTTTATTTATTTATTTTACTCATTCCTCCTACACGTTTTTATATCACAATATTTTATTTAACCATTGTACTATTTGTACTATTTAATTTATTATTCCAAGTTGACAATGATAAATGTTAATTTATTTAATTTAATTTTCTACTGCATTATTTTTTGAATATTTGTATATTATATAATTTATTTTAATTATTAGGTTAATTAACATAATAAAATATAATGTATTCTCAAATGTATTTTTTACTTTATTTTAAATTTGATTAAAAATATTTTAGTATATATAACATAAGATTAATAGTAAAATATATAATACGAAGAATGTAATAATTGAAAGTAAAAATGTAATGAAAATAATTTATCTATAAATAAAAAATTATAAGAGTTTAAAATTAATTAAAAAAT
>PYAF01002852.1:126466-143069 GCA_007407185.1 Glycine tomentella | reverse complement strand
AACATAATAAAATATAATGTATTCTCAAATGTATTTTTTACTTTATTTTAAATTTGATTAAAAATATTTTAGTATATATAACATAAGATTAATAGTAAAATATATAATACGAAGAATGTAATAATTGAAAGTAAAAATGTAATGAAAATAATTTATCTATAAATAAAAAATTATAAGAGTTTAAAATTAATTAAAAAATAAAATCATATACCTCAAAATATATTTTTATCCAAAAATAAATTAAAATTTATATTAAATTGTCATATAAATATGTTCTTTTTTGTCATTTTTTTATTTTTCAGCTAATTTAACAGATAGTTTTATCGAATATTTCTGATTTAATAAGTTAGTTTTTTAACTTTCAGATATTAGCTAACTTTTCAACTAGTTTTGTTAAACATAACTTAATCGATTTATTTTGGATTATAAAATATGATTAAGATTCACTTGAGATATGATTGAGATTCAATTAAGATATGATTAGGATTTAGTTAAGTGTTAGCCCAATAACTCTAAATAACTTTAAGGAGAGTTGATAAATCGGTATATGTGTGATATTTGATGAGTTTTACCCTTGTTTTTGCATTTTTTGACTTAATTTGTTGGCAAAACTCATGGAATTCTTTAAGTTTGATTAAGTCAGGATAGCAATGGGAAAATGTGGAAATTCTGTCAAAAAGAGCTTGAAAAGGGTCGAAAAAGAGAACTCTAATGAGGAGCACAAACATGATCTTTGGGATCACTATCATGCTCATTCCAGCACACTCATGCTCTGATTTTCAAGAATTGGAAAACAACATCAAAATTTTCAAAAATAGTCATGCTCATCCAAAACACCCTCAGGTTGATCGTTCTCCAGATTTCATAAAAGGGGATTCAACATTACTATTTTCTGAGAATGACCACGTCCCTTTCCACGTTGGAAGTTTTATTTTAATTATAAATAATAAGAAAAAGATGGAAAAAAAGGGTATCTTTTGCTTTGTGCACAAAATTTGACTCTGAGAGTAACCTAGGCATAGTCCAAGAGCGTTCTTGGAATGGGAAGAATGTGAGAAGATTACGGGGGCTTCTTATTATAATTTTTCTTGTTCCCTTATCTTTTTCATGTATTTGAGGTTATTGTTTTGCTTGTTTCTGTTTATGGCTAGCTAAACCCCTCTTTCTAGGGTTGTGATGTAATCTGCAAATGAAAAATTGTCTTTACTCATTTAATTATGTTATTCTATTGTGCCTAGTTTCTCATTAGATTTTATCAATCTATATTTTATTCATTTGTGCATTTGTGATAAGCTTCGTATGAATAATGGAATTATAGAACAACTGAATCCTTTAGAATGACGATTGACCAAACACATTTTAAGGATTTTTGATTATCATTATTATGTGCTTATGCTTTCTCGTAATTTATTTCTTAATTTACCAAATCAGAACTAAATTAAGAGAAAGACTATTGGAAGTGTTTGACCAAAACCTTAAGAGAAGTCAATAATTGATAAACATTGAAAATTCAATTAATGTAGAATTAAGGAATTCAATTGCAAGATTTGTTCATAACCCTAGGCCTTCCTATACGATAATTTCTTTGCATTATCTTTGATTATTCTAGAGTTTTATTTTCTATAAATTAATTGAAGTCAAATCCTTCAAACAGAAGATAAAAACTCCCAAATTATTTAATTTATGGGTTTTGGATTATTTAGGAATACAACTGGTCTTTCGAATCCACGATATTATTGTATAGGGTCCACTTACCCTTGTGCGAGTACATATTGTACGCATCAAGTTTCTGGTGTCATTTTCCTTATTTTTTAAGTTTATTTATTTTCTTTAACTTATAGTTTGGTAAAATGGATTTTTCTTGAGGGAGGAACCTTAGCATAACATATAGGTATTTTACTTTGAGCTTTGTTAAAGATATGTGAGTTTTGGTTTAGTAATTCTTTTAGTGTGTATAAATTAATTCGTTCAATAAAATTATTCTATTTTTCGTCATGAAATGCATATCCTTGGATGACTTTTGACTTTTCTGAAATGTTGAGGTTTATGTAAGCATTTTTTGAAACTAGAATATTGATACATCTTCACTTAGTAACTCAATTTGAACTTTATTGAATATTCTTGGTCACCCTATTTTGTATAAATTTTGTGTTGGTGACTTAAAGGACAAGGGAATGAATAGTGATGATACAGGTTGTACAAATGAGAAAGGCAAATAAACTTCAATTTCTTCTCCTATGATAAAGAAAGAAGGATCAAACACCTTTGAATAAAATAGAAAAAAAGGTATTGATTCCCCTAGATTTTAAGTTACTAATTATTGGTTGTGTTGGAGTCTTTTGTTACTTATTTCCTTTAGTATCTACCTTACAGTATGAGGCTAACCCCATTACAACTTGAATTGCCTCACTTTTTTAGGATTGTTGAAAGTTTGTTTGAGTTTAGTTGATTGATGAACAATTTTGTGAACATGTTTATTCAATTATTATTTGAATGTATACTTGATTACCAAGAAACACTGAGAGATGGAGAGTTATGTGAAATAAAACTTTCTAAGAATTATATGCACATGTAATTTAAAGCCTAATGGATTCCTTGGAAATTTTTGTTGCATCCTTGTTGCTTGTTTTTATTTTTATTGAGGTTCTGTTACAAGTTTTGTTACTAGAGAGAATTATGTTAAATTTATAAATTAGAATAATTGCTTGTGGGTAAACAATACTCAAGTTTGGGGAGGTTGACAAACCCATATTTTACTTATTTTAATGTAAGTTTTCATGTCATATTCATGCATTTTGATATATTTTATTTTGCAAAACTCATGATTTGATATACAATTGTGAAAGACGGAGAGACTTTATGTGGAAAATAGCTAAAATTCTTGGATTTTTGGAGCCAATCAAAAGACCATCGCATGGTAATTTTGTATAATCTTGTAATTTTTATTGGCTCCAAAAATCCAAGATTTTTAGTTTTTTTTTTCCACATAAAGCCTCTTAAACATCTGTTTTTCACAAACTTATACCAAATCGTGAGTTTTGTTAAGTAAAATATATCATAATGGATGAATATGACATGAAACTCATCAAAATACAATTAAATATGAATTTATTAAGGGCAAATCTATTCTAATGTGGCTATGGAATCACTCTGTCAACATTTGAGCAAGGTTATACGAATAATGCTCGATATAGGACTAATTAGAGTGTACACAACCCCTAAGTCTTGAGTGTGTTTTAAGTGATTAACAAGTTGAAGAGTTTGGTATATGATTGATTGAAGGGTACACATCCCCTAAGTCTTGAGTGCATAGTTTCAAAGAGGTTAACAATGTTCAAAGAGTTCGACGTAGGATCGGCTAGAGGGTACACAACCCCTTAGTCTTGAAGGTGAAGCCTAAAAGACTAAATTACATGTCTTGGTATTTAGAAGATCAGAGGGTATACAACGCCTCAATCTTGAAAGAAAAACCTAAAAAGACTAAATTGTATGTCTTGGTAGTTGACAAACCGTAGGGTAATTGTGTTTGATATTGTGGCATGAATTGACCTACTCGGTCAACATACATACAATTATTGAAGCGATGGAACGTTTCACTTTTAAACCTTCCATGACAAGCTACATTAAATGCCATTTCTTTGAGATGTCACATGTAGCACAATGACTTGTGAGTTCCCCTTGCTATTGGGGCTGCAAAGATGAAGGAGGGCAGGTGAAGCCACTCGCACTGTTGCAATCATTGCATCCCCTCACTATGCATTTAAATTACATAACAATTATCTTTTTTTCCTCTTTTAATGCGTCTTTTGTGATTGAAACGTAGGAATTTATCTTTTTCTGAGCTTTTATCCAATAAATGCCAAAATTAGTAGATTTATAGTGTGTTGGTTGTATTTTCTTTGTAGGATTACACATTAGACTTGGAAGATGAATTGAGGATCTGGAGTAGTGCGCTCAATGCAACAAGCTCGCATAGCGCACACATATGGGCTTAGTGCACCACCGATATCGAAAAAGCCCAATTAATTGAAGTTTTGATTATAAAAAAGGGGGAGCAATTAGAGAAAAATAAGGAGAAGCCAGAGAGAAACCTAAGGCACAGAGGAAAGAAGAATTCACTTTTGTTTTTGTAAGCCTTTCATGATAATGAGAGGCTAAAACACTCATTGTTGGAGTTCGGCAACCAAACACCCTTGATGTAACAATTCTAACTATCTATTTAAAGATTTTATTTTATATTATCTTTTAGGAATTATATTCATAGATTAGGTAGTTATCTTTAAATTTATTAGGAAATCATAACTATTATGTTTCTAGATTTTATTGTTAGGTTGTTATTTATATTATCTTTTGCCTTTATCTTATTAGATTTAATTGATTTATCCTTTCAATTTATCTTTTCAAATTTTCAACATTTGATTTTATTTCCTTTTTAACTTAAAAATCTTGAAATATACATGTAGATAAAGATATAATTCAGTTTTCTCAGTAGATTATAAATTTATCTTTCTAATTTATCTTTTAAAATTTCAACATTTAGTTTTTCTTGCTTTTATTTTTCCTTTTGATAAAAAGATTTAGAAAATAAAATAAAAAAATAGAAAAAAAATAAAAATAAAACTTACCTTTTTCTTGTGAGTCTATGCTTGCAGGGTAGAATCTTTGAAGAACCCGATCCATGAAAGATATTTGGAGTAGTATGCTCAGAAAACAAAGACTTCTTGGTAACCAATTAGAGATGTTGTCTAAGCATCTTAAAATCATGCAAATAGAGGTCAAACACCTACAACCTATCAATTGTGATTTTTGTGGAGGAGAGCATTTCAATGATAATTATCATCTTTACTCCATGGAAAATTCTTGGTGGGAGCAAGAGTTACACCCTTACTATCAATATGAAGAAGAAAGAATATCTAATCTTGAGAATGTGTTGATGCAATTCATAAGGATCAGTCACCTACAACCTATCAATTGTGATTTTTGTGGAGGAGAGCATTTTAATGATAGTTGTCATCTTTACTCCATGGAAAATTCTTGGTGGAGCAAGAGTTACACCTTTATAATCAATATGAAGAAGAAAGACTCTCTAATCTTGAGAATGTGTTAATGCAATTCATGGAAACTTCCCAAGCTATCTTCAAAGCCAATCAAAATTCAATTCAAAATCTGGAGATTCAAATTGGTAAACTAGTAAAAGAAGTGGCTGAAATGTCTTCTTTGGTCATAAAGGAAGAAAAATTTGTAGAGGTTACAACACATGAGGAGAGTCTTGTAGAAGAGCATGATTCACGAGAAAAAGATGAAGAAAAAAAGAGACAAGTGATGAGAGAACACAACAACAATGGGAGAAGTGATTACAAGTAGAAATTCAACAAGAAAGCTCTCTCCAAGTGAATACATCTCCTCATTAATTGATTGACAAGGAAGAAAGGCATGGAGAACGTGCTTAAGTGCCATTTTTCCTTGATCACCAACAATTTCGTTGCAATATGGAAGTCGTTTCATGGATACATGATTTTCTTGGAGTCTCTAGCTAAGAAGAGCAAAAATGCAAGGAATATGTTTTCTATGTGACCTTCATGCCACCTTGAAGGAATTTGGCCCGTAAAGATGACGTTAAAGAAGCGTTTATTGAGACGCAACCCAACATTCCTACCCTTTTTCTCTATTTCTGTGAAGTATTTAATTTTTGTGTGAATTTAATTTTTTTAATCTTATTTTTGTCTGTCCTTTACATATATCCTCTAGAAAACAACGAGGGTCCACCTCTCAGCCACGTATTCAGGAGCCACTTCTTCCCATGTTGACCAACCTTCACCACGGGCAATATCTCTTGATGCAAAGCCTTCATCAGCTATTTCTCTATTAATTGCTCATGACTCCAGATGACTTTCTTGAGCGAGTTGCTTGGCCTAGGGACAAAATTTCCTCTTTCAGGGGAGGGGGGTTGCCTCTAGGGTTGCGGAATGACCATTTTGTGACATAGATGCTGTGGAGGCTGGAGAGGATGATGATTACATTGCAAATGCCATAGTGACTCAGGGAGCGTGGGACCCATGGCCGACACAGGACTGAGGCCATCCTTTTCTTTTTCTAGACTTATTCTTTTCTTTTTCTCTTTCTTTCTTTATTTTATTTTCTACATTTCTTTTTACCTTTCTTTCTTTGTTTTATTTTCTGCATCTATCTTTAAATTTCTGCACTCTAGTTGTTTAAATTTGGCAATTTACAATTTCTTTAATTTTGCATAATAGATAGTTATTTTGATGACACTGTTTGAACATGTTTTGATTTAATCAGTCATATGATTGAGATTTTGCGTCTTGTTAATGTGGTGAATTTATGATTCTTGATTGAAAACAAGTTGTTGTTGATTGATGTTTTTATGAATTAAATGTGTGTGAGTGAATCGGTTAGCTTGCGTCATAGAAAATCTTGTGAAAGAAATACTTTTGCTTCAAGTTACCGTGTGAGTTGTGTGCATCTTAACTGTGAGAGAACAATTGTTTTTGCTTTTCTGGTTTTGCATGATTCTTGAACTGTTTGAGTGTATTCACTATATGGATATGATCAAGGCCTTATTGATAATTTAATTTCACTCACTTAGCCAAAAAGCCAACCTGTTGAAAATAAATGTTAAATCCTTTGCACCCTTTTTGAGCCTAATCGAGAATGAATTTGTTAATGAACCATAAACCAAAAGCACATGTATATATGTTCACCTTACCTTAGGTTATAGGAGAGCATCACTAATGGATCAAGGCACATTTGTGCCAAATTTGGGGAAGTATGTTGGTTAAGCAAATCTTAAGTAGAAATGAAAGCAAGAAACACACCGAGGACCAGAACTACATTATACCTTGATATTGTAAAAAAATGATTATGGAAAAGCGTACCAATGTCGTCGCAGGTTATAAAATTTATAATAGTTCATCTCTATAGGGACTTGAGTTACCCAGTTATTTTAAATAAAAGTAATAGTTTAATAGTTTATGTACAACAAGTATAAGCGGAATTTCACGAGTTTGTGAAAATAACGAAATTACTAATTTAAAGAAATTAAGGAAATAATAGATTTAATGCGTCGAAATTACGGAAGATTACGGACACAATTAAAGCAAGTTTAATTAATTCAAGAAAAGTGTAGGATTGGACTTCATCGATCATACCCTTAGTATCCAATTAACATTACCATGTATAAATATTTTTCTATCATTATTGATGCACACATTAAATCATCCCAAATTGATCCCTCGCATTTGAGAATCCTAAGGATATTTATCAAATATCGATCCCTCGCATATGAAATAAATATCCTAACATTATAATCATAATCTCGTGTTGTTTGCAATCAAAACGTTAAGCTCTATTCCTAGCAACGTAATGTAAAGATTAAAATCATTCAGTTCAAATCCTAAGAGCACTTTCCAGTCAAACTTAGAATTTAATTTCATGAAACTAGTGATCAAGTAGAATCAAGCATTAAGAACAAAATGAAATCGCTAATAATGAGTAGAAACGATTCATGCATATATCAAATATTAAAAGAGATACATAAGGGTACGAAGATTACATCCAATCCTTTGGAGAAAGTAGTCAATCATTATGGAGAGCACAAGATCAACTGAAGACATGATGAAAGAAGCAATCACCGATCCTTTTCGACAGAGTTTCCTCACCAATTTCTCTCTTCTTTCACCTCTCTCTATCTATTCTTGCTATTGGTTTCATCCATGCTTTTTTCTCTTCACTTTGCATGGCATTTTATCGGAAAAGGTGGAGCAGGTTAGGTGAACTCGCCAAGGCGAGTTGTTCCTTAATGCTGAAGAACTTAACTCACCCAGGCGAGGGATTTACTCATGATTTGCTCGCCCAGGCGAGTTGTGTCTTAATTGTGAAGAAAGGTTAACTCGCCTAGGTGAGCTAATTGCTAGCCTGGCCAAATTTGGCTTCCAGAAATTTCTTCTTTTGACCTAACCTTGATGAACCGCCTGTAAAATCCAGCATGTCCCAGAAAGCTTCTAATGCCTTTGACATTTATTGGTGGAGGCAATTTTTCAATGACGTCCACCATGTCTTTGTCAACTTCAATCCCATGAACAAAGATCTTGTGACCCAATACAATACCTTCAGTTACCATAAAGTGACATTTCTCCCAATTGAGCACAAGATTTGTTTCAACGCACCACTTTAGTACAATATCAAGATTAGAAAGACATTTATCAAAAGAAGAACCAAAAATAGAAAAATCATCCATGAATACTTCAATACTTTTTTCAACAAGATCAGAAAAAATAGCAAGCATGCATCGTTGAAATGTAGTAGGTGCATTACAAAGACCAATGTTGATTCAAGAGGAGCTAATGCATAAATGGGCAAGGTTCAAGCTTGGTGGTTTTGTGCTTTCAACATGCCTCATTGCAAGTGTGTCAAAGAAGCTTTGGATGATCAATTTGATTCATGTAAAAGGGAAGTTGAGTAATCTAATAATCCAATAAGCCTTACATGCATAATCATTCATCTAGGATTGTTAGATTGATGGTCTAAGTAAAAGCAATTTACTAGTAAGGCATTTAAAAAGCTAAGTTTTTGGAAAAATGAAGTTTTGATGAATTAATCGATTACTATATTGTTGACATCGATTATTTTGTTCTTCGTGCCTTCTGAAAAACAAAGCAAGAATATTTTAATCGGTTACATATCGAATTAATTGATTACACAGGCTAAAATAGAAAAATCAAGTTGACTGTCTTAATCGATTACAACATTTCATAATTGATTACATCTATGCCTAAGGATTACATGATCAGCTAGTTTAATCGATTACCATATTCAGTAATCGATTACTCAATGCATTTAGAAAAACATGTATGTCTGGCTTAATCGATTACTTCACGGAATAATCGATTACATTGTTCATAGCTCAAGTCCAGAACATATCAGGAGCACTTTAATTGATTACATTCTTGAATTAATCGATTACATATGCGAAATAATCGATTACAGGAGCGTGTTTAATCGATTATTTTCAGTTAGAAAGTTGTTATAAAAGGAAACCTCTTTGTGACTTTTGAGAAATTCGAATACTGAGCATTCACAAACTTTCATAAGCTTTCTTTAGTGAGTTTTCCGAGTTTCTAACATCAAATAGACTTCACAAATTCGTATGGGTCTCTAAATTAATGAAGTCAAGCATCATCATTGTGTCAAAGCATAAGGAAGGAATGCATTGAGTTTGTAATCTCTGTTTCAACCTGATTGAATCATTCATATGCATATGTTCATTGGATTATCAGGTGAAATCTTTCCTTAGTCTTTGAAGGTGTAATTCTTTTAATTGATTTTTGTAAAGATTGGTCTATTGTAAAATGAGTTTCTTACATGATTAGAGATAGTGTTTCTCTAAGGGAAGCTGAGTAGTGTTCTCAGTTTGGGTTTGGTCTCTAAGGGTCTAATAGTGTTTTAGACTTCTGAACTTCATCTAGGGTTGATAAAGAGAGGCTTGTAATATCTTGTAAGAATATTTTTGCAATAGTGGAACTCTACTCTAGTGTTGAGTAGAAGAACTGGATGTAGCTTCATAGTGTTTGAAGTGAACCAGTATAAAAATCAGTGGCTAATCTTTCTTCTTATCTCTTCATCTCTCAATAGTCTTGGTTGTGATTCAAATTGTTTGCACATAAATTTTTGTATTACTCATTGATTTCTTGACAAAGGAATTTGATTGAATAAATGATTCTTGGTTTCAAAACATTTTAAAGTGATAAAGATCCTATGGAAAAACTCTAATTTGAAAATTTTAATTTACCAAGGTTCAACCAATTCACCCCCCCTCTTGGTTGTTTTGAAGTGTTCCTTTCATTTTCAACCAAAAGGCATTTTCTTGTAAGTAAAGACACCGAAGGGACAAGTAAAAGTTGTTTTCTCTTAATCTTCAGAATTAACATTGATTTGATTATATCTTGAATAAACATCAAGAAAACAGTAAAATTGTTGACCTGGTAGTCTCTCTATCATTTGATCCATGAAAGGTAATGGAAAATGATCCTTTCTGGTGGCTTTGTTGAGCTTCTTGTAATTAATACACATTCTCCAACCCGTAATAGTACAAGTTGGAATAAGCTCATTTTATCATTTTTAATAACAATTATACCACCTTTCTTGGGTAATACCTGTACAGGGCTTACCCACTGTCTATCCGAGATAAGATATATCATTCTAGCCTTTAGTAGCTTGATTATCTCTTTTCTGACAACTTCTTTCATGGTTGGATTGAGACGTCTCTGTGGCTGAGCTACAGGTTTATAATCTTCTTCCATTAAAATTCTATGCATATAATAAGAAGGACTGATATCTGTTAGGTCTGATAAGGTCCAGCCAATAGCGTCTTTGTTTTCTTGCAAAGCTTTTATCAATTTCTTTTCTTCTTCTTCAGAAAGATTTGCATTAATGATCATTGGTTTCTGGGAATCACCTGTGAGAAAAACATATTTTAAATGTGAAGGTAATACCTTTAGTTCCAGCATTGATTCCTCTTTTTTCTTATCTTCCTTTAATTCTTCAAATAGAGATTGGTGATAAGGAATTTCTTTGCAAGTATTCAGCTGTTGAAGACAATCTGAACTCTCTTTATCTTCACATTCACTTTTGTCCTCAATTGCTCCAGTTAATAGTTTTTCTACACCATCTTCTCTTTGAGTCAACCTTTTAGGATCAACAATCACTTTGTCCAAGACATCTATTCTGAAAACACTCCTTTTTATCATTAGGATGCTTCATGGCTTCCAGAACATTAAACTGCACCTCATTATCTTGCACCTTCACAATGAGTTTTTCTTCATCAACATCAATCAAAACCTTAGCAGTCTTTATGAAAGGTCTGTCAAGAATCAATGGAACTTCATTATCCTCATCCATATCTATCACTACAAAGTCGACTGGAAAGAAGAATTTGTCAACTTTCACCAATACATCTTCAATGATGCCATAAGGATGCTTAATAGTTCTGTCAGCTAACTACAAAGTCATCTTAGTTGGTCTGATTTTTACTTCTCCTATCCGCTTGACCATGGACAATGGAATGAGGTTGATGCTTGCACCTAAATCAAGAAGTGCCTTTCCCATTGATAATCTACCAATAGTCACAGGAATTGTGAAATTACCGGGATCTCGGGATTTTTCTAGGATGGTCTTTTGAATAATTGCACTACAACTTGCATCCAACTGTATTTTTTCATCATCCATATATCTTTTCTTCTTTGTAAGTAGATCCTTAATGAATTTTTCCTATGTTGGCATCTGCTCTAATGCTTCAGAGAAAGGAATGTTAATCTACAGTTGTTTGAAAATATCTAAGAAATGCTTGTACTACCTTTCCTTTGCTTTCTTTGATGGAACATGTGGGTAAGGCATATGCTGAACTGGTGGAGGATTTAGTATAGCTTTGCCTTTATCAATTGTTTTCTGCTTCTCCTTTTCATTTGTCACCTTCTATTCAATTTTTTCTTTAGTCACCACTTCATCATTTTTTTTTTCTTTTTCAACTCTTTTCTTTTCATCATTTTTTCTACAACTCCCTCATTTTTATTTTTTTCATCATCATCCTTCAAACCAACCACAACCCCCCTCCTTGTTGTAATTTCCTTGCATTGTTCCTTTGGGTTGACATGTGTGTTTGCTGAGAAAGATCCACCTCCATGCTCAGAGAATTGTTTTGCGACTTATCCAGCCTAAACTTCGAGATTTTTTATGGAAGCATCAATATTCTTTTGATTGGTGATGGAGATTTGCATAAACTGGGTTAAGGGTGTCTCCAATTTTTAACAATCTATCAGGCTGAGCTTGTTGTTGTGGACCCCTATTTGAAGGACCTGTATAAGAATTATTAGAAGGGCCTACATATGAGTTGTTAGTGGGACCTGCAAAAGAAGAGTTAGTGGGAGCAGTATATGCATTATTATTTTGTCCCAACCATACGGTTGATTTGAACCTAGACCACCTCGGTAGCCTTGGTAATTTCCTTGATAATTTTGTTGAGGTCTGGTCCGATTTTGCAAATAATGAGCATCCTCTTCTAGTTGAAATCACCAAGTGCTTGACAATGGCCATTTTGATGTTCTTCGCCACAGAAATCACATCTCAGAATTTGTTGAACTTGATGAGCCGTGTGTGTTTTCTGTGATCCTCCATGCTGGAATTGTTGATGAAGTTGACCTATTTGTTTTGTTAAGGCCTCTATTTTTGCTAAGTTAACAATTATTTCGAGTATCTAGCTCTATGGTACCCTTCCTCTGCATTGGAGATCTATCATGGTGAGATTGATAATCACTGTCTGCTATAGAGTCAATGATTATGATTGTCTCCTCTAGACTCTTTGACATCATAGTACCTCCAACTGAGGCATCAAGAATCATTTTTGTCTGAGGTCTCAAACCACTGTATAAATGTGTAGTTGTGCAGCATCATCAAAGCTATGGTTTGGGCACCTCCGCAATAATGATTTGATCTCTCCCATGTCTCAGAGAGGTTTATCTACTCCTTGGGAAAAAGTAGCAATTGCTGATTTTGCACTTATAAATCTAGATGGAGGAAAGAATCTAGCAGTGAATTTTTCCTCCAATTCTTCCTAAATGCTGAGACTTTTGTTTGGTTGGAATTGAAGCCAAGTCTTTGCTTTACCTGCTAAAGAAAATGGAAAAGCTCTAAGATAAACAACTTCAACATCTTTGTCAGAAGCTCCCATTATACTGCATAGCTCTATGAAAATAGACAAGTGTGTATGAATCCTCATGATCCATTCCAGCAAAGGGATGTGAGCCAATTAGACTGAGTAGTGTTGGCTTCAATTCCACAATATCCCGTAAGCACCAAGGTTAACAAAAGAAAATTTATACAAAATCAAAAATAAAATAAACAATGAAAGTAAGAAAAGTCCTATTAAACTGAAAAATTAAATCTAAAAGAACTGAGTAAACGACTTAAGTCCCCAGCAACGGTGCCAGAAACTTGTTAGACTATTGGCAAGTGTAACAATGTCGTCGCAGGTTACAATATTTATAATTGTTCATCTCCACAGGGACTTGAGTTACTCAATTATTTTACATAAAGTAACAGTTTAATAGTTTATGAACAAGTATAAGCGTAATTTCATGAGTTTGTGAAAATAACAAAATTACTAATTTAAAGAAATTACGAAAATAATAGATTTAGTGCATCAAAATTATGGAAGATTATAGAAACAATTAAAGTGAGTTTAATTAATTCAAGAAAAGTGTAGGATTGGACTTCATCATTCATACCCTTAGTATCCAATAAACATTACCATGTATAAATCATTTTCTATCATTATTGATGCACACATTAAATCACCCAAAATCGATCCCTCGCATTTGAGAATCCTAAGGATATTTATCAAATATTGATCTCTCACATATGAAATAAATATCCCAGCATTATAATCATAATCTCGTGTTGTTTGCAATCAAAACGTTATGCTCTATTCCTAGCAATATAACGTAAAGAGTAAAATCATTCAGTTTAAATCCTAAGAGCACTTTCCAGTCAAACTTAGAATTTAATTTCATGAAACTGGTGATCAAGTAGAATCTAGCATTAAGAACAAAATGAAATCACCAATAATGAGTAGAAAAGATTCATGCATATATCAAATATTAAAAGAGATACATAAGAGTACGAAGATTACATCCAATCCTTTGGAGAAACTAGCTGATCATTATGAAGAGCACAAGATCAACGAAGACATGATGAAAGAAGCGATCACTAATCCTTTCCGACAGAGTTTCCTCACCAATTTCTCTCTTCTTTCACCTCTCTCTATGTATTCTTGCTACTGGTTTTGTCCATGCTTTTCTCTCTTCACTTTGCATGGCCTTTTATAGGGAAAGGTGGAGCAGGTTGTTTTTTTACTCATGATTTACTCGCCCAGGCGAGTTTTTCCTTAATGCTGAAGAACTTAACTCGCCCAGGCGAGTGATCTACTCATGATTTGCTTGCCCAGGCGAGTTGTGTCTTAACTATGAAGAAAGGTTAACTTGCCCAGGCGAGCGAATTGCTAGCTTAGGCGAATTTGGCTTCCAGAAATTTCTTCTTCTGACCTTTTTACCCTCTTCTCTTGTCATGGTTGTTTTGGATGCCACAGATACACTTGATACCTATCGAACATCGAAATTGAGTGGATTAATCTTCCAAAATGTAAACAACATTTATATATGTACCAATATATAAAAACAACTAGCATTAGGGAAAGTTTATAAGAGAATTTACTGAAATCAAAAGATAAGTGCCCACCTTATAATTTTGAAAATAACTAAAATATGTCACTTATCAATATTAATGTCAAAGAAACCTCTGGTGCTGTTGATAGTGGCAAGTTAACTAAGGGAGAAAAAGGAAAATGGATCTCGTGAAGTGAGTAGGGAATAGGTGAAAGCTCTCCTAGAACTTAACTGTTTGAATTCCAAGAAAAACCACGATTTCTTTGTTAGCCCAACCACGTTACAAGCTTAATAAAGTCCTTAGTGATCCATGTGGTGTGTGTGTGTGATGGCATTGAATGAGATGATGTGCAAAATTGAGATTTGTAACATCAATTGGAATTAATGGAATACACATAACTGAAACACTTGTGTGCTTGATAGAAACACTTGCCTCGTGAGGAGTGAAGCAAAGGTTGATCTTTCTGTGATAATTGTCATTCTTGCTAACCTTTTTCTCTCTGAATGCATTCTTTACATAAATTCATCATGAAACCATAGTGAGTGTGAACTTGAGGATTGAATACTGAAATTGTTTCGGAAGTATGCATTTATCTCAGTTGTTGTGATTTGGTTACAATCTTGACATTGTCAGTAATTTAACTAGTTTAGCAATTGCTGACTTTTGCTTGAGGACAAGCAAAACTTTAAATTTGGGGGAGTTTGATCATTGTTATTTATACGTAAATTGTGCATTTAAATTAAATAGCAATTATCTTCTTTTTCCTCTTTTAATGCTTCTTTTGTGATTGAAACGTAGAAATTTAGCTTTTTCTGAGCTTTTATCCAATAAATGCTAAAATTAGTAGATTTATAGTGTGTTGGTTGTATTTTCTTTGTAGGATTACACATTAAAGACTTAAAAGATGGATTGAGGATTTGGAGTAGCACACTCAGCGTGAAAGGCTCGCTTAGTGCGCACATATGGGCTTAGCGTGATGAGGAAAATAAGGAGAAGCTAGAGAGAAACCTAAGGCACAAAAGAGACAAGAATTCACTCCACAGAAGTTGGCTTATGCCTCTTGTTCTACCGATTTTGTTTCATCCTCTATCATGAATTGTTGTCCCTTTTGTTTTTGTAAGCCTCTTATGACAATAAAAGGCTAAACCACTCATTGTTGGGGGTTCAACAACTAAACACTCTTGAATCTTGATGTAACAGTTCTCACTATCTATTTAATGTTATTTTCATATTATTGTTCTTTTCTGAATCTATTATCATGTTTGTGATCTGATCATCCATGTGCATGTAATGTTATGAGGGTTTACGCATTGGAAAATGTCTATACTCTGAGAACTAAAAAAGAACATCTAGACAATCCATATCTAGGGATAGAATGACATTGTTTAGCCTTAAAGATACATCTATACTCTTAATGCAAATTATTTGATGTAGCTTTTTGAGGGATCAGGGGTGAACTTAGGTAATTTAGGCTTTTTCATATGAGGAATCATGGTTAGAGTGAATTAGATGATGAAGGTAACATGGAAAATATTGTTAAATAGTGAAAACTTCTTAACATTACATCAAGAGTAGTTTTGGTAGGCTGAACATCCAACATATCTTATAATCCTACATCAACCTTCAAATCACCTCTTGATAGAGGGTTTTTAGTTGAATATTTTTCTATCCTTCTTAGCTTATTTGACCTCTCTTTGACCCTTATTTTTCTATTCTAATTCAGTTTTTGGGCCTAGGTAAGTAAGTGGGCTTAATTACTAATTGTTGCGTATTTTCGGATTTTTGCTCACTTAACATATCTGACTTGTGCAGGACCTATAGGGAGCTACCGATCTCCGAATGGAGCGTTCTAGGAGTCCCTGGAAAGATAACGAAAAGATCTACAAGTTTGATACAAATAGCCTTAGGCCAATTCTGTCATTTAGAGGGTCATTTTTAGCTTTGAAGTTAATGCCTCTGCACTTGTAATTTTGGGCTGCGAATTTGACTTTCATGGTTGTAATTAGCAAATAATTAGATTGTTGGGCTTGTTTGTGGCCCATTTCGTTTTCAGAACTCAATCACTACATATTAGTGACTTTAGTGAGACTTGGACACCACTCTTTACAATTTCAATAAACAAGTTTTATTTTCCTTTCCTTTAGTTTTTTAGATCAAAATCCTTGCTCCCATTTTCTCTCTACTGTTCTTCCTTGTTCTTCATTGTTCTTCATTTTCGTTTTTCTGTTCTTCCATTTTCGTGCACTCAATCCATGGGGCTTTCATTGATGATGATCATGGAAGGCTAAATCACCAATCAATCCAAGGAACCAACCAAGGCACAAGGAGAATCGGAGTTCTGGTTTAGTATTTCGAATTCTATTTGAAT
>PYAF01002852.1:74592-123586 GCA_007407185.1 Glycine tomentella | reverse complement strand
GTATAATAAGGTGATATCTAGATCTATTGGTCTCATTAACTAATCTTCATTGACGTTAACTAGGTGTATAATATAACTTTCAATTATACTAAAATTAATTCCAAAATCAAATTGAAGTTAAAACAACACATAATTACTTTAACTTTTTTTAATTTTCTACCATGATTTTAGAATCTAAATATTTTATCAGCATTTTGAAATCCGAATTAATTTTAAAAAATATCCAAACACATTATTAGTTAACTAATTAAGGAATAAAATATTTTCAAATATTGTGACTAAATAGCTAAAAAAGATGGATCCCACAATCTTGTTCAAAAAGGAGAGTCCCAAATCACCTGCATAAAACAACATTTGGTATCATCAAATATATTATCAATTTATACGAGATTATTCTAATTAAGAAATGTCATATTTAATTTTTAAATATAATTAACTTAAATCTTAAATATTTAACTACGTTTGGTGGAAAAATTTTATTATCCATAATCAAAAATCATTATTTCTAATAAAAAATACATATAATCTATAAATCTAAAAAAGAACATTTGGTTAATAATTTATTATTAATAAACTATATAGAAAATTTCATACAGGGACCTATTAAACTTAACAACAACTTGTAAAACCCAAAAACATAAATGAGAAAGAGACGGAGAAGGGAAAGAAAGAGAGAGAAGTTATGTTGACAACTTTAATATCCATTTTGATGTAATGTAAATTTCGTGTTGTTGTTTTGTGGGGTTTTCATTTTGAGGGGTCTTTCCTCTTTGTTTTTTTCTCTCTCTCTCTGAGTGAGAGAAAGCAAAATCTTCATTGAGAGAATGGCCCAGCACTGCGGATCCAAATCCCCATTCTTTTCTGCTTTTCTAAGGCATCTCACAAAGCAAAAGATCTCTTTTTGATTCCTGAGCTATTCTGGGTCTCTCTCTCTCTCTCTTCTCTTCAACATTCATTCTTCAATGCCTTTCTTCTCCTTCTTCTTCTGCAAACAATTGCTCATCTGGTGAGTGTGTGACTTCATTTTTTTGTTTCTGTTCAATCATGTCGTGTTTCTCCACAACATTTCCTTAATTCAATTTTGTTTTTTGTTTTTTAATTTTTCTTCTGTGTACTACTTTTTACTGGCTTCTTCATCTTCTTCTTCCAAGTGGGGTTGTTGATTTTGACTTGTTTTGTTGATTCTTTTCATAATGAGCTGTGTATTTCAGTGATTGATGTAATTGGCTTCACTTGTGTACTCTTTGTGGTTTTATGAATGAGATACTCTTGAGTATTTTTCCTGTTACTTTTTTTGGTTCATCAAATGATTTTGATGGACCTTCTTTCAGTTTTGAGAATAAATACTTGTTTATTTTATTTTATTTTTTGTTTCCTTGGCTTGATTATCTGATGGATGGATTTGATACCCTTGTCTTGAGCATCTGATTCTGATTGCAAAAGATGACTTGCTTGTGAGTTTTGTCTGGCAGAGAATTTTCTGATTGACTTGATACCCATAACATTTGGCTTAACTCTATCTTATTCAGAAAAATCTTTTGATCAACCTTGGTGTTTCTCTGCTTTTCCTTCAGTTTATGCTGTGCCCTGTGCTTATCATTAATAGCTTCATTGTACACTGCTCTTCTTTCGTGGTTCAATTATACTTGTCAGTGTTAGTTTTGATGTTTCTTAATTTCTGGTTAGGAAATATTGACACCCTTTTGTAGATTGTCTTTTATTGAAGTGAAAAACGTTTGATATCTATCATGGCTAAAGTACAAATCCCCTTTTTGAGAAAGCCAATTATGATCACAGTCTTGGTTATTTGCTTCAGGGGTTTGTGTTTATCAATTTCAATTTGCAATGCTTCTGCTAGATAGTTTGGTATTCCTTTCCGTTATCCATATAGAAAATGCTCCAATTTTAGTTTAACCGAAATCAATTCTTTGTTAAAAAAATTAAATGTTTCCTTTTGAAGGCAATGATGAATGGAATTAAATTTTTGGCCCTCCTGCATAGCATTACATGTGTTGATCGTTTCTCTATGTGAAGGTAGTCATAGACTCTTGTCTTCTCGTCACCTGTTTGTCTTGTAGCCTTTGGGGTGGTGGAGAGGATTGTTTGGGGGCAAATTATTGTCTGAGAATATATACTGCTTGATGATGTTGACTTTTATCAGTGATGATGTCTAGTAATCTGTCATCTGTGGATTTATGCAAAATGCATATTATGTTAGATTAAATATGTGCAATGTAGGTTCCTTACAAGTGCTGAATTTTTTATATTAAATTGCACAATAGTGTAGAACATGGATGATTGAATTTGGCATGTTGCAGTTCTTTTTCTTGCTTTTTATTTTCTTGTTGTGCAGATGGACTCCCATTTCTTTGGAGGACTTTATTGCTATGACGTCATATGGAAATGTCGTGATCTAAAATTATTCCATGTTTGCAATTTTTTTTTCTTCCAGTTAATCTAGCTGTAGAGTGAAATTCCCACGTAGGTCGTATGATCAGTTTACGAAACAGTCCAATTGAATCTAGTTATTCTATTTTTGGGTGCATACTTGGAGCAACCACTTTACTTATTAACCTACAATCTTGTATTCTCAGTAAATAAAACTCTATGAAAGCCAAAAGTAAAGCAGGTGTCCCTTCTTTTTCGGCTTAAATTGTATTTTGTTGTTTTAAAATTATTTATCTAATAATTCTTTTAAATAATTATTATTCAAATAATCATTTTTTTATTGCAGGTTTTCATTCCCTTTGAAATGACAATACATTATTATATCTTGTTTAATTGAAACCTCTGCATTATCATCTATGGCATTATTGGGCATGAGTGCAAACAGGCAATGCAATGGCTATTTCCCAGGATATTATTCCCCGAGGGATCTTGTTTTTGGTGCCGAAGGCAGCACATGTACCTCATCTAATGGTACCAGTGAACGTGAGAATGACTGTTACCGACTTGGTTCCTTGCCATTGTCATCAGCTTGTCATCTTTTAGGATACAACAAGGAGCTTCTGAAACAAACTATACTCCAGCATGAAGCGATATTTAGGGACCAAGTATGTTAGCTTCATGGTTTCATTTGTGTTTATTGTCTTACTCATTTCTGCAGATAGCTGCCAAGAAGAATTTCTTTTTATGTTTTATTAAAAATATAATTAATGGTGTAAGGAAAACATCTCCATGTTAAAGTATAATCCATTGTCTACACAAATTAATAATTTTCTTAAACTTTCTTATTTCAGTCATCGTCAAACACGAGATTAAACATTTATCATCTGCTGGTTGCTGAAATCATGTAGCTGTGTAATTCTATACTCTGATGCGTTTTGAAATGGCAGTGAGGAGATTTTAATGTAATCTGTTAGGGTCAGAAGTAGGTTCTATAAGAACAAATGTTAATCATATCTGTTTATTTATTGATTATAAAAGTGAGGAGCAATATAGGAATCTTATTTAGAAAAACAAAAATGATTCTGAAATTTTTATCTAATTGATCGAAAATAAAAAAAAAAAATACTTGTGAAAGTTTGTTGTTTGTGGCAAAAATATTGTTCTCCTATTTTCTTGAATATTCATAAAGATCTTAACTGTATTTTCTAATGTTTCAACTATGCATTGCTGTTCAGATTCAAGAGCTTCACCGCATTTACCAGAAACAAAGGGAATTAATGGATGAATTTAAAAGGATTGAGCTCCATAAACGTAGTTTAAGGTTGGAGACATCATCATCAAGTTCCTCTTTGTATTACTCACAAAACGTGCCTTGGTTGACTAGTCAATCATCTGTTTTAAATGCTGAACGCATCCAATTACCATTGGCTTCTATGCAAGAAAAGAGCAGGGAATTATGTCCTACTCCTCTTCCTGTTCCTGCTCCAACTGCAATCAAAGAATCTTTAGAAGATCCTAAACTATCAGGGTTGACTTACAGAAAAGTTGGTAAGAAAATACTGGATCTTCAACTTCCGGCTGATGAGTACATTGATAGTGAAGGTGAATCTTGTGAGAATGAAAGGGTTATCAAACAGCCCCCACTGTCAACTTATACTTCAAATGGAATTTCTAAGGTTGTGTATAACACTGTTGAGAAACCACATAGAATCAATCCTAATGGTTTTGCTGACTTAAATTTACCATTTAAGCTTCAAAAAGAGACAGGTGTGGAGTCTGATGATTTTGGGGCCTCAATCACTCACAGAAACCATACATTTCATGGTATGCTTGGGAGAATGACATCGGGCTCTCATAATTTTCCCAATGATGTCATCCCGAATTTGAAAAGAAGACAGGATCATGAAGCTTACCCAGATCTCCCACTACCAAATCAAGGGCAGAAACATGGATGGCTGCCCTCGGGCACTTGTGCTGGTGAGAGCTTGTCTCCGAAGTCGCATTGTAGTTATTATAATACATGTCTTGTGCTAGTATACCTTTTCTAATATAGTGAACTCTTCATTTTCCAGGGAAAAATGGCGGTGACTTGGGTTTTCTTGCTAAATTTAATGCTATGGAAAGCCAATCTGTTTCAATTGATTCCATAAGTAAGAAGCTGAAACAAGTTAACAATTGTCCATGTTTTCATTTGATACGTCAAATTGTCCCAGGATCTAGAACCGAGAGCCCTGCAGGAACTCATGATCCCACCAGTGGTGGCTGGCTTGGACCAAGCTATGCTTCATGCACATGTGCTCCTCACAAGCTTGTTTCTAATTCTGATATGAAAAGTTCTGGTATTTCACCACCAGTGTTATGGAAAAGTACTACATCTGGCCCTGATTTAGATCGTCAAAACTATCTTCTTAGCCAAAGTTTTTGCAGCAGGTCCAATCTGTCTGATCTACCACCAATTAGTACTGGAGATCTAAACAGCAGTGACAACTTTGGTTCATCATCAGCTGGCCATGAGCTTTGGAAGTATGTTAAGGATTCGGAATATGTGGGGACTCACAAGAGCATAAACCTGAATATTATGCCTGCTGGTTGTTCTGATACAACAGCTGCATCATTTCAAAGCGTTCAGATTACAGGTGAAGAAGATAAATTTCAAGATTCAAGATTGCCTTGGCTGAAAGCAAAGCCTGTACCTACAGGAAAGCCCAATGAAGAAAGTCAAACCTCAACCCAAGTTGACTCCTTCCTTTTGAATCCTTATAAATCTGGATACATACATTCTGATTTGATGTTCAATAAGGTTGAAAAAAGTGACTTGTGTACAGACAAGATTCTTGCATTAGACCTCAATGGAAAGCCTCAGACATCCAAAGTCTTCCAGAGCCTGTCCAAGAATCATAGGATTAAAGAAATTAAGAAGATATCCAATGTAAATTCACTTTGTGATAGTGATCCTGACATGGGGGAACAGGCACCTGCCAGCAAACATTTCATGAAGAATGAGAAGAAACACAAGCATTTGGCAGGTATTCTTGACTTAAATTCATGCATGAATGAGGATGAGAATATGGCAATTGATATTGATTTACAAGCACCTGTAAGTCCAGAAAACAAGGAGTGTTCTCCACCCAGAGGAGAATCTGATGAAAACCAGCTTGAGATGCCCTTGCAATTGGCAGGGCAGGAGCAGGAGCAGGAGCAGGATCTGGAAGAACAAGAAGACCAAACCGGAATTGCAGCTGAGGCTTTGGTTTCCATATCAAAAACTGTAGCCTATGATGGCCTCCAAATGACAACTTGTCCATCATCTGAATCTTCTGTAAGTAGTTCTCTCCACTGGTTTTCTGGAATTGTTTCTACAATAGTGGATCATTCACAGTGTGAGGTTAAGGAGGATTTCAATTGTACCATTAAAGATCTTGAGGACTTTCTGCCTGCTGACTTTGATTACTTTGAGTTCATGTCCTTAAATTTAACTGAGACAAAGGACCTAGATTATGGATGCTATAAGAGTAGTGGCCCAAATGAGCAAGGTGGTTCTACTTCACCAATTCAACCAAGAAAGTGCAGAACAAACAGGAGGCGGCACGGAAACGACTTTCAAAATGAAATTCTCCCGAGTCTTGCTTCTCTGTCGCGGTACGAGGTGACCGAAGATCTTCAAACCATCGGAGGTCTCATGGAAGCTGCCAGAAGAACTCATTCAGCAACAGGTTGCCTAAGAAGTGCAGGCAGAAATGCATTGGCTAAGGGGAAGAGAAGGTCTTGTGCTTCAGCCTCTAACAACATCACAGACTTGCTGTTGAACTTGAAGGAAGTAAATATTGACACTGAAATTGCCATTGAGAAAATGGGATTCATATGTTGGGGAAAGATTTGTAGAAAGCCAAGGGGGAAGAGAGTTCCTACCAGGAAACCCCACTTAATTTTTAGCCAAGTACATAACTAATTCTAAATTTAAAGTTCTTGGACTTTTGAATGAGGGTTTTTTTTTTTTTTTTTTTTTTTTTATGAACTATAGGATCGTCTTGTAAATGTCGACAAGTCATAGTATATGAGAGTATGTTAGAAGAATAGAAAAGGAACACTTACTTATGTCCGATTTACTTATTGGAATCAAATTCATTCTCTCCTTACAGGAGATGCAATGACTTTTAATTATCTCCTTTGTTTGTTTCATTTTGGATCTATTGCCTCCTTAAAGCCATAAGCAATATCACATTTAGACTTACAATAGTAGAATATTATTGCTCAATGAGTTTAATATGGAAATGTTCGTAAATATTGAGTGATTTTTTTGCATAAATGTATTTTGTACTTTTTTTTTTCTGATCATTGTATTGGTATGAAGTAATTATTATCATACGAGGAATTCATCTTCATCGGGGATTGTGAATATACATAAGATGAATATTTTTCTTCCATTTCCAATATGATATATTCCAAACCCAAAGCTAAGATTCGAATCATGAACAACCTGGTCGTATTAATCGTTGTTGGTATTTTTTTACTTCGTATATTCGGCAGTATAAAATAAATGGTTAAATAAAATTTTAATAGTAAAATCTTTAACATTGTAAATAATGTTGTCAGGTGAGTCAAGCTTGTAGAAGGATTAGAATTTTTCTAACAATGATGGTGCCACTTGAGTTTACTAATTTATTGAAAATAATATGGTATGATATTTAGCAAGAGATATTGTAATATTCTATTTTTCATGACGGTTTCGTTACCTTTCGTATGTTGTGATTTTCTATGTTTGGAGTAGAAAAGGGTATCTCCAACAATAGATCCCAATTTGAGATTTTAACTATCTTTTTAGTATACCTGCAGTGTCACGTCACTTTTAAGATCTCTTACATTTTTTACTCCAATAATAAATCTCATTTTGAGATTTTAAACTATTTTTTTAGACCCCCATAATGGATTCACCTTCTAATATTTATTTATAAATTATTTTAAAATAATAAAAAATAATTAATTATATGTTTTTAATTTCAAAAAAATTATAACAGAAATACAAAATTTATTAATATTTAAAATATTTATTTATCAATATAATTTAAACTTACAATAATACATAAAATTGATTGAAAAAAAATACAAATATTGACATTGAGCAACAAAAATAAAATTTCATCATTATTGTGATCAAAACATTCTCAAATATGCTCTACCAAGTCTGTTTGAAGTTGTTGATGAACTTCTCTTGTACGCATATAATGTTTTGTTTATATGTATGCAACAAAGTCGGGATGAGCACCACAAGATACGTCAATGTTTGAAATCTCTTCGTCAATATGATTGTAGTCAACATCAACGTTACCATCGTATGTATCTCGTTTTCTTCAACAATTATGTTATGCAATATAATGCATGACAAGATTATGTTCTTCATGTTATCCATGTGCCAATTACGTGATGAACCATATATAATTGTAAAACGAGATTTGAGCACATCAAATGCTCTCTCCACATCCTTTCTTGCCGCTTCTTGACATTTTGCAAATAACTTTCTTTTCTCTCCCAGTAGCATTGGGATGGTCTTTACTAATGTGGCCCAATGCATATAAATGCCACCTACAAGATAGTACCCTATATTGTGCATGGTTCCATTAATTGTAAATTGTGTTGGAGGAGCTTGACCTTGCATAACGTTATTAAACACGAGAGATTGATTTAACACATTAATGTCATTATTTGAACTTGCGACGACCTCAGCTATTATTGTGGATTTCTGATTATCACCTCTACGATATTGCCCTTGTCATGCAACTGATTTTTTTTTTTTCATTCACAATGCATGCACCCAATAGAACCAACATACATGAAAACCCATGTGCCTCTCCAATTTGTAGTAGGCGATTGATGTCGTTGTTGTTAGGCCTTCTTAGATAATCATCTCCAAATATCTCGTTCACACCCTTCACATTTGGAAATGTGGGTAACGATTATTGAGAGCATCTACAATTCGAAGGAAAAATTGTTTTCACATTCAGAACCTTCGTCGAAATCGACTCTCTGTGTATATGCAATTTTTAGAGAAGTAATCATTCATCAAGCGACTATGTTCGTCTTTAAGGTTTCGATTATATTTCTTCTTATTCGTCAGGGCCGACTGCTATTCTCTATATCTTGTTGTAGCTAGTGTAAATATCTCATGATTTCTTCATGGTGTTGTCTTCAAGTGTTTCATTAATAATTTTTTGCCAAACTTTATCAAAGTTAGAGTTTCGAGCAATTTTATGACTAAGTGCAAGTAGAAAAAGACACAACAATTTTGAAGAAGAAGGTGGGTGCATAAATGAAATGAAACTAAACAATTAAATATGCATTAACCATCACATCGTTCACCGTGTAACTGTTTTTCTCCAAAGCAACAGCTTGCTTATAACAACCATTTAACTTTTGAACGACATAGTGAATTTATTTCCATCGGGATTTCAGTTGATTGGCGGATCTGTCACTTAGATTGCCACGATGTGTGTTGTAATTTTCTACTATCATTTTCCAAAAAGCCTCTAATTTCTTACCATCATTGATGATTGAATCGAGTGAGACATTTAGCCACAAATTAATGAGCAGTTTATCTTCTTCAATTGAAAAGAATATTCGTGTGCCATTTTTCTTCCTTGTAGAACTCCATCCTCCTTCCTCTATGGTAATACTTTCTAACTCAATTTGAATAGAAAATTGTGGAAATTGTGTATCAACTTCCTCATTTGAAGGATTTTGTGCACGACTACAACTATTGGGAGGCTTACGGAACACATTGAAGGTATTTTGTGGCATCGAAGGAAAGGTTTGAGAACTTTGAAAATTTTCAATAGAAGAGGGTTGATTATAAATTATTGGTGGTGGTGGTAGTAGTGGCAAATACATAATGAAATGAGGAGGATTTTGAAAATTTTCGCTCATTGGTGGAGGTGGTAGTGACATGTACGAAAATAATGGAGGAGGATGTTGCGGTTTTTCGTTTGAAGAATGTGGTTGGTAATTTTGCAACAAATTCATATAAATTTGTCAATTAAATTGATTTGGATCAATATGATAAGGAACAAATAAAATAAAATTTAAAATTGAAATTGGAGAATATGAGAATGACAATGAGAATAAGAATGAGAATATGAAAACTATGTGAAAAAAAGATTCTCATAGGATCCAATTTTTACAAAAGTTCATTGTAAAAAAAATTAGAAAAAAGTACAACATGAACAACCTACTGCAATGCTAAAAAAATTTGATGTGCTACAGTAACGGTCTTGCCGAGCTAAAGTAATAGTTATGTTGAGCTACAATAACGCCAAAAATTGACCCGCTACATTAACGGTAAAAAAAAGGCAAAAAACACACAAGAAAATGCTACAATTTTTTTTCTTCTTTTCCCCCCCTTTTTCCTTTTCCACTCACCCCCTCTACCCCTTCATATTCTTCTTTCTTCTTTTCTCTCTTCCCCTTGCCCTCCCACCTCCTCCGCCCCCTCTCTTCTTTCTTCTTTTCTCTCTTCCCCCACCCCATCCCACCTCCTCCACCCCTCTTTTCTTCCCTCCACCTCTCAGACAACATGCAAAAGTTACCAAACATGCAAAATCTCATGCTTTGAGTCCAACCATTAGAGATGCGAATCTAGCCACCATGATCATCACCGATCTGGCATCCATCCTTCTTTGGTAATTATTTTATTTTTTATTATTTGTTTAAAATTATATTATTATGTTTTTGTATTGGATTGTGGTTTGTTGTTAATTTTATTTGTTCTTCTTTTTCTTTCCCGAATAGTAACAGATAGGAATTAGAAGAGAGACACTAATTTTTTTTTTAAAAGTGTATATCTTTAGGATTCTTCTATAAGAATCAAACCTCCAGTATGAATATCTTGAGGGGGGTCTCAATTAACTGAATCTTGGAAGAACAGATCTTCAACTTAAGATCTCTCTCCAAGATCTCCTATTGGAGATGACCTAAGATGACTTGTCTAGATAAGAGCTTTATATAGTTGTTTTTTTTTTGAAGATTCTCTAATTTTTTTAGTATCTCAAATTATATATATATAATTGTTTTTCTAGGGATGAAAGATAGCTGGTCCACGTCTCTAAATGATTCGTTGTTTGATTCATCAAATTTATTTGATGAATCATTAGATTGAGTTCCTTAAACGAAAAGAATGTGTTGTGACTTATTTATGGCACGTTTTTCGTTTGCCTTGGAGCAGTGGATTTGCTCTCTCTTGTGTGATCCTCCTCGTTCATTTCCAACTCGTGGGCCTTTAGTGACCTAGGAATTCACCTAATTTGAGATTTGCTAATATAGATTTTTAGATTTTTATGATCTTTACTTTCAGTATTAAAGCATTGGGTAACCTTTTTCAAGATTTTTCTTATATGATCTTGATTGTTGTAAGGTTCATCGAAGAGGCTTTAATCTATTAGTGAGTTGTTTGAGATCTTTCAAACATTCGGCCTATCAACAGTGGCGAAGGCAAGAATTTTATTGAGAGGGGCGAACATAAAAAAAACTATATCATAAATAAAAGTACCCCAAAGACAATACAAACCTAATATAAAAAAAACTATTACATAAATTAAAATCACTTCACTTGACTCTTACTTTATGTGCTTTTATATTGTTAAAATAATCTATAATTGAATCTGTGGTAAAACTCAAAACAATTTCTTTTTCAATGTATGTAATCAAATAATCATCAAGAAATTGGTCTTCCATTCTATTTCGAAGTTTGATCTTGATTATCTTCATAGCTGAGAAAGATCTTTCAGTAGTTGCTGTAGAAACTAGAAAAGTGAGTACAAGTCTAATCACTCTATCAATAAGAGGGTAAATGATGAACTTTCTAGTTCTTGCTAGCCCTTGACATAATTCAGATGTAGTTGATAAATTAATCAAATCTGGATGTTTAGGAATGTCAAGCTCAAAATGTTGTAACTCCATCATCAAATGCAATTTTTCCTGTTCTGTGAAATCTCTAGAATAAAATTTATCAACAAGTTTGGAAATATCATCACTGTTAAATGACTTGTACTTGTTTCTTAGATCTAAAGCCATGCTCAAAGCACCAATAGTAGTAACACCCTTTCCCATAATTTTTCTGCGCGTCAATGACAAACAATATCAAGTATCAATGTCAATCGCATAAAGTAAACCACTGTTATATTTTGAATGAGATGCACACAACACATTGCACAACATTAACAACCGAAACAGTAGTTTATATTTTTTTTTTAATTTTGTTTCAGATTTAACAAAAATAGGTTTAGCCTAACATGGTAGGGGGTGCATGTGTAAAAACAAGGGGCGAAAATAACAGTATTTTATTTTAGAAGAATAATAACATGAAGAAGAAAGAGAAAAAAAGGGAAAAAAGAAAGGAATGAGGGATACTTGAAACTCTTCTTTTTCATTGGTTTATCAAATGAAACAACTTTTTTGACTCCTTCTGTTCTCTTGTGATTTGTGTTTCCTTTTTCTACTTTGTGTCCATACTTCTTCCTTTTATAATATTATTTCTCTCTCTTCCTCTTTATCCTTTTCCTTTTTTATTATCTTTTTCCATTTTATCATCTTCCTTTTCTTTTTTTCTTTTTTGTTATCTCTCTTTCTCATTTTATTTTTATTACATTTTCTTTCCTTTTTTTATATATTTTTTCCTCTTTTATGTTTTCTTTCCTTTTTATTGTTTTAATATTTTTTCTTTTTCTTTTTTTTACTACATTTTTTTATATTTTTTTCCTTTTTCCTTTTACCTTTTTTTAATATATTTTCTTTCCTCTTTTTTTTTTTTTATTTTCATTTTTTTATTAATATTTTTAGGAGAATGGTCCACCCTTTAACCCTCTAATTCCACCCCTATCAACTCATGATCATGCATCTTGAAAAGTTGGTATTGCTCCACCAACATGCTTTTTCTTAACTTTTTCACTTGGTCTGGTCCCTTAAGAGAAACAGTGAAGATATCTTGGATTTTTGTAGTGGTAAATATCCAATGAACCTACCATAAATGACGTAGTTAAGCCTATTTAACGTGAGTAAATTGATGGATTTATTCACGATTATCATAAACTTTGTCATAATCTAAATGACTAAGGGTACAAGTGACATTATATTTTGCATAAGCATCAGGGTCGACCCTGGGATAGGACGAATAGGGCGCCCGCCCAGGGTCCAAAATTTTTTGCATGGATAGTTTAAGTAAAATTTATTTTTTTAAAAATATAAAATAAAAACAAAATCTGTGTTAGGGTCCATTTTATGTGTCAGGGGCTCATTTTTTTCATCTCTTAGTTTTAATATTATTTGTATTTCAAAAATTTGTGTATTAGAGGCCCATTTTTTCATCCCTTAGTTTTAATATTATTTGTATTTCAAAAAATTTATGTTTAAGAGACCAATTTTTTCCATCCCTTAGTTTTAATATTATTTATATTTCAAAAAATTTATATATTAAGAGTCTATTTTTTGTTTGTTAGAGGTCCATTTTTTCTATTCCTTAATTTTAATATTATTTGTATTTCAAAAAGTTTATATGTTAAGGATCCAATTTTTTTCCTCTCTTAATTTTAATATTATTTATATTTCAAAAAATTTGTGTGTTAAGCATTCTTCTTTTTTATTTTGTTCTGAGCCAAAGAATTTTAAGTAACAACCCTCATAAGCATTTACCTGGATTCGAAGTTTTTATCACTTCTCCATTTATCTTGGAAATTTCTTCTCCTTTGGCTTTCCTTAGTGTGTACATACCATTCTTAATAATATCCTACAAGTGAGTGTGCGAAGGTTAAATGAATAGTTTAATTTCATTCTTTCTGACGGATGTGTTGTAAACTCGTATTATAGTATTTTTCGAAAGCTACGTTACGCAGAACACAGAGCACAAGACAAAGCGCCGAAACAGAGCACAGTGTATGGCTGTGTGCCGACGTGCCTCGCAAATCGCAATTGAGGAATCAAATTCCCTCGACCAGCGTAAATTTGGCTCCTTCACTTGTTTCCTAACAAACAAGCTGCGGATTGGATTTAATCAATTTTTTTAAAAAAGATTATTAATCATTTTAATTTTATTAATTTATCATCCAATCAATTTAGTTTAAATTTTTAATTCTATTCCAACCCAATTTAAAACAATTTTGATTAGATTGATTTTTAGTTTTAATCTTATTTTTAATTTTTTAGAAAATATTAAAAATATATATAATAAAAAATAATTTTAAATATTAAATATTTTATTTATATGTCATTACTAATAATATAATATTTATGCATCTTAACTCAAATAATTAATAAAAGTATATGAGAAATAAAAATAGAAATGATTAATATTATAAAATTATGAATAAAAATATTTACATATGTAAAAGTTTGGTTTCTAAAATCAATTCCAAAATCCTATCATATCCAATAAAAAATTCCGGTTTTCTAATTTTATGATCTGTTCAGTTTTCAATTTATTCAGTTTTTAATTTTTTGGATTAATTTTTTCTGTCCACATTAGATTTGATTGATTTATGAACAATCTTAATTTCTACTAATATGTATTTCAACGAAATTAATAAATAATAAATTTTTATTTAAAAATAATTAACAATATTTCATTATATTTTTTTAAACAAATTTTAGATTAGGCAGCTTTTATTGAGGAGGTGGAGGTCTAGCAAACATAATATATGATTTATTATAAATTATTCAACATTTATTTTTGATTAGATAAGTGTCCTCTTTAATTACTCGAACAAAATTCCGCACTTAAGTAACTGTTGAGCGGAGTGCCCCTTAAATCTTAACATTGCTATAAAACAAATTAAATAGCTTGCAACAAAGATACAAACAAAATTTAAGCTTCACAAACATATTCTTCTCTATATAATAACACCCAACATTCTCCTCGTTCAATCCCCTTTTTCTCCTTCCAATATTTTAAAAACACAAATTACATAAACAAATGATTTTAGAGCTAATCAAAATTTCCTTTGTTTTATATTTTCATAATTTTTTTATATTTTATTTTTGGGTTTGCATGGGAGAATCTTCAAGTCCAAGTTGAGTGAAGTGAGGGCTTTGAAGGGCCTCTTGGAGTAGCTCATGATCATCCCACGAATCTCGATACGTCTCCAAGTTGGCATCAGAGTTAATTAAGGCTGATAAGCATAGTTGCTTCCTCCATTCTTCTATACGTGGGAACCCCACATTATCCCCATATTTGTCACAGTACTACAAATGCAACGAAAACTTTGCTCAAATTAAAGCTTGCAAACATGCCAATAATTTTAACCCTCTCACATTTTTACTTCAACGCCTTGCATGCTCTATTGCTCTCTTTATGCACTTTTTTTATAAAAAAAATATTTCGTCTACTTAAATTAATTAAGGTAAATTAAGTATTAGTATCAAAGACTAGGATCATTCGTAAGGTCAAAATTTGACGGTAGAGATTTTCACATGAGAAAATTTAAGTAAAAATCTTACATGATCAGATACACACTATCATCCTAACATTTACGTCTAATTAAGATTCAGTGTTGAATAAAGAAGAATCGTGGATGGAAATAACCTAACATGCAAACACTTTTTGTGACAACACATACCATTTAAAACATGATTTAAAATCATAAAATTTATTGGTGAATATGTTGCCTCGGGTAAAGTTATGAATCCAGGTTTATGGAGCAGACACTTCTTTTAGTCATGGCTTTACAAAATTCTCACTTCAGTTTCTAACTTCCAAAAACAAAGTCACCATTTGAATCCTTTTTCACTTAATTTTCATTATTGCTTAACACAAAACAATTTAAAGTGAATGATATTTTACTAAGTCAAGACTAGATCAAGAATTTTGTCAAGGAACAGTTTAAGTATGTGTTTGAATACGTGATACATGCACATTTCATTAGATTTTTTCGAGTCAATTTAATGAAATACGTAGAAGTTATTGTTTGTTGCTTGTGAGTAATGTGAAACATGTTGTGCATAGTGTAAAACCAAACATGCACTAAACTGATCAATGCTAAAAATTTCAAGGACTAGAATGATGTATACTTTCAAGTTTATAGTAAAAAAATACTTTAAACTAAAGTGAATAATTTTTAATTTGTTTACCTCAAAGTTTGCAATTTCATGAGTACAGTGCTTGGGAATGCCTGCTGCTTCTCTTGAATGGTAGAACTCCTTGATGGATTTCATCATTTCCTCCCATGATGGCAATACTCTTTTCCCGGAAAGCAGTTGAGCTATCCATGTTGCTTGTGACTCAAAGAAAGGGAATCCTATGATCTGTAAGCACACATGCATTCTCATCAAATCAACAATTCTATTGCTAAATTAGAAGCAAACATTGTGAAAATATACATTGCCATTACAATAAAAGTTATGTGTGTTAAAAACATGTGACCTACAACGAATTCAAATTACTGATTTTGGGGTGGTTTACCTTTCTAGGGATGCCTATAAAAGAAAGGGATGGAGCAAGTGATGGGGGAAAAGTGTGCTCATACAATGGTCCCACTCTGTCATCATCTACAACCACCATTCCTTTGGTGTCAAGAAAGGGGAATGCATAGGAGTACCTACAGACATAACCAATTGAATTTGAAACCCATCATCAATGATTAGAAAACACAATTAATTAATTAAATCTAAAAGGAACAAGCATCGGGACATGGTTGGACATAGGTCCCACAGTGAAAATCTCCAAGCCCAAGATCATAATTATTCAATTATGGTACTATCTTTTGGAACCTAAGTTAGTGAAATGAAACTTATAAGATTGATTTTGCTCTTTGATTAAGGGTACGATTCATGATAGATAATAGATGTTGCCACATATAGGAGTTTAATCAATTTTCTTGAAAGTTTTCTTTTTTTTTTTTTTAATTTATATATGGGACATTACCCTGTGCAGTACAAAATGGAGTCTGCAAAAATGGAAGAACCATCCACGAATGTTACACGTCCATCCTCTTGAAGGGTCTCTATCTGCACAAGTTACCACATGTTATGTGGCTAGCAAAGTTAGTATGGAACTCAATACTTTGCATAGATAAATTTTCAATAAACAATTATACCTAAAATAAAATGAATTTTTCTTCTAGTTAATATCAACTTATGCATTTTAATTTTTACAAAAGCTCTTATTACTTCTCCAAAAGTTGAAATGATAAGTTAATTTTAAGTCATGAAAGAAGTTTAATTCATTTTTTTCTATAAATACTTATGAAAATTTTTATTCAAACAGACGTAAATATTTTTGTTTTACTTGAGATAAGAACTTGAAGTGATACCTGTGGATGAAGATGAAAGTTGGCATGTTTGGATATGACTTTAGACAAACCTTCAGAGATGTTAAGAGATCTGGAACTCATATGGACTTCCTTTGCTACATCTACAAGCTCTATTGATATGTCTTGCCCACTCAAGGAATTTCCAACCACCACCACAATCTGTTAAAGGAAAATTAGGGGGGAGGTGTTGTTAGAAAATGACAGCTAAACAATAATATATCTCACCGTTAAACTAATGCACATGTTCCTGCTCCTCTACCTTTTACTAAACTTATATGTCCTATTATATGCTAAGTTCAAACTCTTCAATTATTGAGAAAAAAAAAAAAAAAAAAGAGATTGCATATGTCATATACCTCATTGCGGAATGGTTCTGGGGTCCTGTAAATGTGACTATGCATCTGTTTCCTTTTCCATGTATCCATTCCTGAGCATCACAAATACAGAAACTAAAATAATTATGCTTGATCTTGCAATATAAAAATAATTTTCTTTTATCGACAATTATTAGTTGTTAGAATATTAGTTTTGTTAACAGAGGATATTGAATCTGCAATCTTTTCTCCTTCCCTTCTTTCTTAATCATTTAACCCACCTTCTAACTCCTTGAAATGAAAAAATAAATGGATGAAGAACTTATATTTTTTATCATTTGGAGAACTTATATATACATCATAACTAATTATGAGATAGAGATCAAGAGATCACTCTTTGACTTACCCTGAATGGAGGGCAATCTTGGTTGAGAGTAATGACCAGTGGCAACAACAACTGCATCAAATACCTCTTCCACCACCTTCTCACTCTTATCAACACTTCTAACAACCCACTTCAAATCATTACTACAAACACCATAATCCAACATTCCCACATAATCCACCCTTGTGTTGAACCTTATCATCTCTCTCAAGCCAAAATGATCACAAAAGTCCTTCAAGTACATAAGAAGCTCAGTGTGGCTAGGGAACCTCCTCATATCTCTACCCTTCTTGACCAAAAAGGGAAAATCAGTGAACCCCATGATCTCACGCGGAGATGTGAGCCTCAAAGATTCATAGATGCTGCTATGAACCTTTAGAAAAGGCTTTTTTCCTAAAGGGTCCTCTCCTTCAACATTTAATTCATATAGCCACTGTCCTCCAACATCATGATTCTGCTCCAACAAAGACACACTATGACCCTCTTTTCTCAACTCTCTTGCAGCCACTAGCCCTGATGGTCCTGCTCCTACCACACACACGTTCTTGGTTTGGCATTGGAGTGTCTCAGAAACCATGGTGGTTGGTTGGTTGGTAAGTGACAGAGTAAGTAAGTAACCAAGGTGGAATAGATGGTGGTGGTGGTGATGGTGAGAATTTCAAAATCAAGAAGGTGGTTTTTCATGGAATGTGGGGAAATGTGTTGGAGCTAATGGGGGCCTTTTATAGTTGAAATATTTTCACGTAGCCAAAGGGTAACCATAATTTGAGGGATTGCGATGGTTTGCTGGCTGGGAGACACACGTGATCATGTAAAATCAATGCTTTGAAATCTGTCCACTTTTTTCAAGTTTGGACTTCAGTAGTACCACCATGTACTCTTCTACCTTTATGTTGAATACTTCATTACCTCTCTATGCTCTTCCATATTACCAAATTACAACACCGAACATGTACATCAACGGACATGATATGAAATTGTTTCTAACTTAACCACTAATTTCAACTTTGAATCTTGAATATATAACTGCATTAAATATATTAGGAAAAAGTTTTATTGTTTAAAATAATATGAGAAATTCTTAGGTGCACCTGGAGCAAGACATTTTTCTTGCTCTGTTCCATTCATTATTCGTCATGTCAGCATTGTGGGTCATTGTTGTTTCCTACATTAATAACAATTTTTTATTTTTCTAGGTACATTAATGACAATTTTTATTTTTTCTAGGTAGATTAATGACATTTTTTATTTTTTCTAAGTAGATTGCTGACATGGCGAATAATAAATGGAACAGAGCAAGAAAATGTCTTGCTCCAGGTGCACCTAAGAATTTTTTCTCAAATAATATTATTCGTGCAAGTAGATTGTCTCTTATAAAAAATACATGTAGATTGTATTTAAAATATATTTATCAAATTAGTAAAGTTCAGCATATTCTTTAATATAATTTGTAAATGTATTAATTTTATTAGTTTTTATATGTATGATTCTCATTAAGAAAAAAATCAGCTCCCCTGTTTTCTTAGTAAGAATTTCTTGTCAAATATCAAAGCAATTGATAAAAGTTGAAGCTATAGTCCTTATTAGTGTTTACTGCCTTACTTTTCTCTTTTCATCTCTCTTTTCCTTCGGTGTGGACAGGTTCTCTGGTCTTCACACTACATGCATGTAATTGGTACCCCATATGATGGTCTTTCTTTTATACGACCTAACAAATAGGACCAGACGAATTTAAACATTCCAAATCACAATTCAAATTGATTAGTCCATAAATCAGCCTCGATTTTCTGTTCCTGAAATATCTGTAGATTATGGAAGCGTGAGAGCCAGCATGATCAGGATGAAGGGTGGATGGGACCTTTATTGTGAACCTGATACATACACGTATGAACCTGATTTCTTTTTATGGAGGAAAGTTTTTGTTGAAAATCTCACCTGTTGGATCAAACGGACCCTCAAATCAAATGCGGGAGCGGAAAAATTAAGACGAGAGAGACAAACACAGTCAATTTATTTAACGTGAAAAAACCTTTCTCAATATGAAGAAGTAAAAATCACGAGACACTAATTCAGAATCAAACTTCCACCATAACAATAAGAGTTATAGAGAATCAAATATATGTTGTGTTCACTCTGATTCTCTCAATCAGTCTAATCTACCGCTTCCACCCTTAACTAATATATTTATAATAGGTGGATTAGGTTTAGGGTTTTAGAACCTCAATGGGTCTGGGCCAGCATTGGAGGAGTAAGCCCAATCCAACAACACTAATAATATAATCAAAATAGAAGATATAAATTAAGTGATTTGTGTTGGGTCGACTTTAAGTGCTCGATGTCTTGAAAATCCCAAGTCAATTATTGATATGATCAAAAACTCAAAATAGATTATATAATTGAGTTTTATATACATTAAAAACTTATTTTACATAATTTTTCTTTTCTTTTACTTTTGTCTTAACCCCATGTGTCTTGACTATTTCGAAATTTAGTTGGAAGATAAATAAAGTCTAGCCAATTTGCTAAGAATCGAATTGGGATAGTATCTAAACAATTTAATTTTAACTTAAGCTATTAACTATTTGTGCCAAATTATTGATTTTTTTAGAAAATAGACTCAGAGTGTATATACTCATACCCAAAAGTTATCATAAAAGTTTCAGAAGCTTAATTTGAAAAATAAGAAATGAAGAATTTGATATTATATTAAAAATATATATGCTTAATTGTTTAGATTATGAAGTTAGAAGTATAATTTGGTATAAATGTGTCAAGAAGCAATTGACTGGATCATAAAGCTTGTAAATGTAGTAAGAGAAGTTGCTTCTTGTGCACAGTGCGCTACAATAAGACACAACACAAGCCAGTGGGCAAGATCAAACGAGCTACACACAAAGGGTTTGAACTTTTAAGTCTATGGGCTATATGAATTGGAGCCCCACAATCATACTAGGCATGCCTCACCTTGAAGCAAAGGAAACATGAATAATAGTACTATAATCATGAAACAGTCATCTCTCTTGATTTCTTAATTTATGAACATATTATACCGTCTTGTTTTATTTGCTTTCAAATGATACGATGAAATAAAGATAAAAAAATATGTCTAATATAAATATAAGCAATGAAATGGAAAGTTTCAAATTTTTATTGTTTCTTTTTCCAATAGCATACATGCAATACTTTGAGTAGGTTGTAAGTTATATTTGTTTTTCATCCGTGTTGTCTTTGGGTGAAGTTAAAGAATAGACGTCCATTTTTCTTTAATTTTTTTTTTGTAATTAGGGAAAATGATAGTAGGCTGCTAATAATCCATACAAAGAGTAATTAATTAACCCACACGTTTCATGCATGGGAAACTTTCAAGATAAATCACATGATTTAAGAATCAAGATAATCATTTCAAGGAAATAGGGATGTCTAAGTCTAATGCTGTGTTCTACTATTTCTCTTTCTGTGTTTGATGTTCCATGACTTACAATTTGCACTTACATTGAATAAGTTAGGTATATGCATGCTATAATTGTGTGATTACGTGATGGGCCAACATTGTCTTAACAAACAAATTAATTAAAGTAATCATCATTGTGCTATGAATTTTGTGCCTATGATTTATAATTATTTAAATTTTATACCTAAATTAATTTATTTTATATTAATACGGTATAGTAACATAAATTTATTTAATTATTTATATGAACATTAAATCTCTGCTCTCTGTTTCTGTCTTTTTTCTATGAATTCATTGAACTGTTGACATTATTTGGCTACTATGCAATTTTCTCTTGAGATCAACTTGAAGTGCCATAATATTTTAGCTAGTGAATTTACTCTTTAATTATCAGAATATTTGAATCTGACACCTGTCTTAATTACTATGGAAAAGATAAAAGTTTGTCTTTCAATTGCTTTCTTTCCACTATTATATTGTATAACTTCTAAGATTTGGAACCGCTTTTAGGTAGTTGAATATTGAAAAGAACACCAAATAATACACTTGAGGACAGATCTTAAGAAACATGAGAAAAAGGTGATCAGAAACACTGTCCATAAAAAATTGTTTATGATTAAGTGTTTTGTAATGAAATCATCATAATCGTTATGTTATTATTTTTACTGATATGAATAGTTTTCTTTATGTGCTTTAAATTGGTCTTTAACGAGAAGCTTTGACTCCATTTATTCCCCCTAGAGGATATAGAAATAGGGGTTGATGGAAGCTAGTAGAAATACAAACCAACATAAATATCAATTGCTGCACAGTTTCTCTGATTAAACAAAATTGTGTAAGAAGCAGGCAATGATTTTGTACCTCTGTCTAAGATCTTGACATATTCATCATAGGCCCTCTGGAATTTTTTACAGCTTTCAATCAATTACCCTACATTTATCACAGTGGTTTGCACTATATACTTTGATATGTTCAAACAGACAATATAACAAGATAGCAAATTTTATAATGGTTCTATTATTTTATCATAACTTAATCTGGTTGAACAATCTAAATTGAATTTTTGAAGGGAAAAAAAAATTCCCTTTCAGTCTTCCACCACCCCCAAGATCACAGGGTAGGTGTTAAATTTCACTTCTAAGAAAATGACAAGAATTAGCACAATTCTTTGTATTTAGAGATATAATCCTCACAACTTGCAGGGTCTCTTGTATTTTAATGTAAAATTTATGTTAATTGGACAACAAACCATCAGCATTGTGTAATCAAAAGAAGGCTTGAATTTCCCTGTAGTTTGAAAGCAACTCTTCATCATTTTTAATGATTAAATCATATAATGTTACTATTAAACAAGTACTAGTATAGGTATGCATCAAAAATGAAGAGAGGGATAGTTCTCTCTGCTAAACATATCTTTAGAAGCAAGGTTGATTGAATAGATCAATTTTTTTCTTAAAGTGGAAAATTCTGATTTGAACATAAGGGTCATAGATTATTGAGGAATTTATTCGGTTGGTCAAAGAGATTAGGCAGCAAATAAGATCAAAGCCATAATCTGACTCTTTCTCATCTAATGATTGAAATGTCATTATGTTAATAACCCTTTTGGAAACAGTTAAAACAGGTCAATAGCGGCCGCATGCACACTCATACAAGCTGTAATTGCTGTAAATACACTGCTTCTTTGAGAATGCTTGGAAGCAAGATAAAATACACATTTTCTCCCTTTACGCTTTCCATAATCCTACTGATAGGGAAATACCCTATCTTTTTTTTTATCTTTGACTAAAGAGTATAAAACATTAATAGTAGTAGTATGAAAAAGCAATTGTACCTTAATTTTAGCCGTAGAGTAATTAAAATTAAGACTAATTTGCTTACATATTATGCGTTTCTAATACTGTGATAGCCATTATATTGTGATTTGAAAGAAAATTATTAAAGCTTGTTTATCAATTAAGTTCTAAACTTGATGGAAGCATATTAAACATAAAGTGAGTTAATTAAAGCCCGTCAATCATCCACTCGTGCATGATAAAATCGGTCGAATCATCATATTCTTCTATATGTTATTTTTTTTTCATTTTAAAATCAGACTTCAAGGTTAAAAAATATGTTTTTATACTTTAAAATGACTGCTATCATTCACAATAGTTAAGGAATTAAAAATATTTTTTTATTGAAAATCCAGCATTTAATGTCAACAATACATTTTTGTCTTGATTTTCAATAAATTCTTCTATGTATTGATTCCTTAATCATTGTCCTAATTAAATTAAAATAACAGCAAAAATGCTTTTAAAAATATTATATGAATACAGTAAAAAAAATCCTATATCAATTTATTTCAAACATTTTCTGTTAAATTTTTCTTTCGAAATCTTAACTACTTATACCTTTTCCTAAAAAAAACTATTTATACCTTTAAATTATTTATTTTGAAATTTATCTTTATATTTTTTTTTGTCTTAAGCACGTCTCTCTCATTGGAGAGAATCATGTTCAAGCCAAATAAGATTATTATGTGTGGTAAAATTTTCTCACAATCAACAAAAAACAAGATTGATATCAAAAGAATTAGTTGAGTTGGAGGCTTCCAAACAACAGAGTTTATTCATCACAATCCCTTTCATCTCACTTATAGGCCAATCCTAACAAGTATGCATAAAAATTTCTTACCTTCTTCAGTGAGATGGAGCCGTGGAGGAAAGAATAATAGGCTGGTTTTTTTTTTTCCATTTTATTAAAAACGTTTAAAAAAAATGTAATGCATTCCAATGATTTCATACTTTCAATACATCTAATATATTTCTATAAACAAGAAATTGAAAGAAAATATACAGCACTTGCAACATGCAATAGTAGTTTCATTTGATATCTCCATTTTGTTATTTATAGATTCTCCAGATAAGTTTTGATGTATTTATTGGACAGAAATGAGTTACTAATTCACATCCACGTTAAAGAATAGGGTGATCAACCAATGGGAGGAAATGTATAGGTTATAAATTACAACTTGTTAAAGGGAGCGTGTGGCTTATGAGAAACGTGGGCTATCTTATCCAACTTCCAAGTATAAGATAAAATGCATCATGTTGGGAAAAAGGATATAATTTCCTAGGATTTGTTATGAATGGTCTTACATAAACAACTCAATTTATACACAAACAACAATTATGCAAGCAACATAACACAATTTTTAATGTGAAAAACCTTCTCAATGTGAGAAGTAAAAACCACAGACGGATCTCAGAGTCCACCCAAATTCTTCACTATCAATAAAGTGAGATTACAAAAGGGTTTGAGCAACCATTACAATCAACAAACAACTTCAACAAAAATTGTACCAAAACATCACAAGAGGTAAACATACAAAATAGGCTTTTGTCCAAAATTAATTTCTACCACCGGGAATAACAACTAACAAATCCCAACGGTCAAATTAAATTACTAAAAGAGAGGAACACACTGAACAACTTTGAGGATAATCCAACGGTTTAGCAAAGATATAACTCTTTCTAAATATCAATTTTTGAAACAAAACAAAATAGAGCAGAAATTCTAATCACCTCTATTTGTAGTTAAAATACTATCTCTTGAAAAACTTCAATGAATGATCCGAACGGTCTGAATGTAGTAAAAATATTTCTTAACCTTTTTTCAAAGTTTGAGCTTGATCCAACTGTTAGTGTGAGAGAAATGTCTCTCGCAATACTGCTGCCTGCTTCAGAATACTGCTTCAGAACCAGTTCGGTTTGGGAATTTTCGGTGATGCTACAGACCTCAATCCAAGAAACCAACCATTAGATGTGAAGAGAGATGCGTCAAAAACTTTCTGTAAAAGTTTCCATAAGATCTAACGGTTAAATAAGGAGATCAAGGAGATTGAAAGGATGACTGTTTCTATCCTCTCCTTTGTCTCTCTCTCTCTTGTGTTTTCAAATTGGCTGTACACCTCTCAAAAAAGGAAACCCTAGTATTTCCTTATTGGGCTGAACTTAGCTTGGGTTTTAAGCCCAACATCAGGGTCACAACATGCTTCTGTTGAAAGTGTAAAAAAAGATAAGGATTTTTCAGATGCCAAGAAGATAAATGTTGGAGGAAAACAGTCAAAAGAGTGGACATTCCTTAAAACCTAGAGGACACTAGACAATTTTAAATAAATAGATAAATGATTCATTATGTACTCCTACATACATGTGTAATTGTGTGAATTAGTATGTACATGCATATATGTATGAAAATTCTCGACAGTACAACCACAAACTCATACCTTACCATCCATGAAATTAAATGTGATTGGTTTTGTGTTGCTGTGTTTTCTGTCAAATTAAGTCGAAAATATGGGTCCTATCCTGATTGGTTAGTTTCATTTTGATTGAAATTCATATGTGAAAAGTTTGTAGTGTATAGCATTTGCTCATATATGTATTTATTAGGACATAATCATACATATAAGAAGAGAACCACAGATATGCGAAAAGTTTATTGTTTGCCTAGTATGAACACCATGATATTAAAAACTTTAATGAGTTATTACAACAGAACTAATTTCTAGTTTTGTTACTTAGTTACTAATTACCATAGAAAAACATGGAGTAGAAATTTGTTTTCTTGAAACCAAAGAAAAGCTATATATGAGATGAGAAAAGGCCAATGAAGTGTTAACAATGTCAATAAAAGCACAAACTACTGTCATCAGTCAGCTATTGAAAATGAAATAGGTAAAGCACACAGCTCAAGGAACCCAAATCAAATCTGAATACACTCCTAGCAATAAATCAAGTGGACAAGTATCTCTTCTTCCCAACCACAAGCTATTCTTAAAGGAAAAAAATCACATATATTAGCAGAGTTGGCTACATGCACTTGGTGGCCAGGGAACTAATGTAAAATAAAAAATATAATAAAATAACAAATGTTATATTCAAAAGCAAAATCAACCTTGCTTGTATTTTTTAGGAGATGGGTGCTATTGACAAGGAGGAGAAATCAGAAGTTGACGAGGAGGAGAAGAACTAGGTTAATAACCTATTAGTCTCTTTCATTGTTTCTAGCATACTACAAACAAGGCAGGAACAAAGCTCTCTTGTTGCAGAAGCCAATTAAGCTTAATAAACTAATACATACATATTTTTTATTTTGATTCAGTAGGTCAATGAAAAAATTATGTCCCAAAATCAAAGAAATGTAAGTTCAAACCTGGTTTGACATGCGGTGGCGGTGATGCAGTGCCGAATATGCAGCAACGTGGTGGCGGTGACGCGGTGGTGGTGATGTGGTGGCACGGTGGACATTAACAGAGTGGCAACAAGGAAGAGTAAGGGTTCCAGAGAGTGAGCTCGAGTGGGAGAGTAAGGCGCTAGAGGAAGATTTAGAATTTTTTATAAAAGAGCTAACATCAGTTTTTAAATAAAACCAATGTTAACGACATAATCCACAACATCAATTTTCAAAAACCGATGTTAACTAATTACTAACAACATCAATTTTTTGATAATTGATGTTAGGTTTCTGATAGTAACATCGGATTTTCAAAAACTGATGTTAACTAATTACTAACAACAACGTTTTTTTAAAAATCGATGTTAAGTTTCTCATAGTAACATCAGTTTTTGAAAAACCAATCTTAAGAACATCAATTTATTTACGAAAATGTCAATGCCCCTAACTTAACATCGATTTTTCTTGTAACTGATATTAAATTAACAATGTTGAATGCTTATTTTGTAATAGTGGTTTTAGGGCCTAATTAAAAAGGAGTTTTTTAAATGCAGAAAATAGTTTGATGTTGATAGAAAGACTTAAAATGGATGTTAAGTGAACATGCTTCATGTGCTTACACTACTAAAATAATAGGTTTTAACATCGCCCTCTTAACATCGGTTAATGATGAAAACCGATGTTACAAAATATGCGGTGACGTTTTTGTAAATAAAATGTCATTGTTAACATCGGTTTTAGAAAAAATGATGTTAACAGAGAAATTTTAACATCGGTTATTTAAAAATCAATGTTGTCTAAGCATTCACAACACCAATTTTTTTTAAAAACTGATGTTAACAAGGCGATTTTAACATCAGTTTTTAAATAACAAATGTTGTCTAAGCAATCACAACATCAGTTTTAAAAAAATTGATGTTATTCTTGTTATGCACGTGTGCGCTTCTCTTTGGAATACTCTGCACTCACCTTTTGTCTTCCCGGACATAGCTAAAACCCTTGCTCGCAGTCCCTCTCTCTCTTTCCATGCATTCCATTTCATTAGGCTTTTCATTCTTTAGTCTTCTCTGTTGAATTTAAAGGAAGCTGCAAGAAGATTGAACCAGGGTTGAAGACTTGATTTTGGTTTTAGCTTTTTACATGCCCAATCACTTGAAGGCATTTGTAAATTTGTCTAAGTGGTTCAAGTTAAATGGCCTTGTGATTCTTCATTAGCATATGCATTTTCATGATCATGCATTCATGATTTTTTTTAAATCTCAAAGAAAACAAATGGTTTTACAAAAGATAAGTTCTCAAGGCTAAGTTTTAGAAAAAAAATTTCTTACATAAAAGGAATAATCGATTAAAGACATTCAAACAATTATTAAAAGCCTTGAAAAACAGTTTAATCGATTACATAGTATTAACAGAAAATTATGCTTTGCTAATTTAATCAATTACCATTTTTTGTAATCGATTACTAGGAATCGTAATCGATTACACAAGTGTTTCAAATTTTAATGACTTGCTGCATTAATCGATTACAATGCGATTTAATCGATTATTTTGTTCATGAAACATTACCAGAAAGCTGAAGAATAGTTTAATCGATTATTTGGTCAGTTTAATCGATTACATATGTCAATTTAATCGATTACTGTCAGTTAAATCTGTTTTTTAAAAGCTTGGTGAGTCCATTTCTTTATAAATAGACATTGTGCGATTTTCTAATCATAAGTGTGACTTACCCAAAAATCTCAGAGCTTTTAGAAGTGCTAAAATTTGTGTTTCTCTCTGAAATTAAAACACCATCTTGTGAGATCAAGAAATCTGAAATTTTGAAGAAATGTTTTAGAAACAAGAAGGATTTCAAGATTTGATTCTGAGTATTGATTCTTACAACCTGAAGAATGTGGTAACATCATTTCTTTCATTCATTCATGAAGGACATAAGGTTATGTTTATCTTGAACCCATCTTTGTTAATTGTTCTAAACGATTTTTTGTTGTATTGATATATCATTGAATTTCTTTTAAAGCATGCCAGAGTAGGGTTCTCTAGTGTTAGAGATTCTAAGTAGGGTTCTTAGTTTCTTGGTGATTGTAATTCTAATAGGGTTTTAGAATTCATATCTTTATCTAGTGTTGATAGAGAAATCACATGTAAAATTGCTTGTAAAAGAATCTTTGATATAGTAATAACTTTAACCTAGTGTTGGTTCGAAGCAACTGGATGTAGCTTCCAAGGTTGAGAGGTGAACCAGTATAAATTGGTGTATTCTTTATTCTATTTTTGTTCATATCTCATTGATTGTATTTGGGTGATTAAGAATTTATCAACAAGATTTTGTTTCAAACTTTACTTGAATTCCAAGGATGATTTTGGTTGAAAGAAAGATTCTGTATTTCAAAAGATTTTTTATGTGATACGATCCATCTTACATATTCCGCAAATAGTTTTGTGATAAACCAATTCACCCCCCTCTTGGTTTGTTTGATTAGTACTCATTGTATTTTCATTCTCTTCGCTTCAATGGCTACTATCGTTCTCAGAAATTTGGGGAGCACCTTAATGTGTGACCAATTCAAACAAAGAACAATAAAAACCCTAGTGGGCCCACTATTCATTTCATTCACTCACTTTCTTATTATTAAGTTTTTCCTCCTGTCTCTCTACTCCCTCATTTCTATTTTTCCATTCATCATCATGTAAGCTTTCTCTCTTGGTTTTTTCTCTTTATTTATTTTTATTTTTCCAATTTTGTGGGTTTATTATTATTTTTCAGGTTCTGTTAAGAGTGTGAGCGAGGAACAAGAGAAGAAATAATAATGGGGAAGGTGTCGCCGAAAGAGAAAGGTTGGAAGGTTAAGGGTCAGAGGAAGGTTCAGAGCTACAGGAAGAACAAGTACCTCAGGCTCGAAGCCCTGGCTTAGCTTCGGTGCTCCAAGCCTTCTTCAGGTTAAGAGAGTGTATATAATTGCCCAAATTGGTACTGCTCCATTCACCTAAATTTTTCCTCATAAACACTCCCCACTTCCTAATTTACAGTAGTTCATCTTTGTTATATTAAACTGTTTTGTGCAGTGTTATTCCTCTTCCATCGCCAATTCTAGTATTTATTATTATTATTATTATTATTATTTTTATCGCATTGCAGAAGGATAGTCTACAATCAAATATTACAGACAATCAAGGATGAAGGAGTGTAACGATCGGCCTCGTCGCTACGATATCACTAACTCTTAATCGTGTAGATTTCAATTTTTAATAAAATTTCATTAATTTGATTATGAAAATGATTGTAAATTTTTTGCGATAATACAATTATCATACACGTATTACAATTACATATTTAAACACATATGTACATATATATATATATATATTAAATCAGTACATGTCATCCACATGTTAGAACTTCCTTTAGCTTTACATGTATATACACCTGAAATTACATATCTAACAAAAAGTCAAAGAATTAAGTAAGAAAGAGTTGATTAACAAAACAAAACTCTTTCCCAAAAAGAAACCCAACGTCATCATGTTGGCTTGGCGGCTCCAACCAAAAAGAATCTCCCTTCAGAGTCATCTAAGGCTGCTTATCTGCTCACGCGAATGAAGGTTCGCGATCATCACAGGTACCAACAACACAGTACAACAAACGCAAGGGTGAATTTATTATGTACAACCAACAACTATCAAGTAACCACAGTTGGAAAGGAAACAACAATCACAATCACAATTATTACCAAAATTCTATCAATCCAATACACACTCAACAAATCAATCATCTAATACATTTCACAACTCAAACAATCATGCACGAAATGATGCATGCACCTGACTCATATATCAGCATGCAATGTGGTACCATCCTCATGGAAATAGCCTCTCTCAGGAAAATGATGCAGTAGCTCGTCAAGGTCACTCTATCGTGCACAGGCCGCTCCCTCCATGGTGATCAGTCCTGAGTCAAAAGGGAGTTCCAAACACAGATGCCCCTCTAGTACCTCCGTACCTTACTGCGACCATCCTATTTCCATCAATGCAAATGAAGTATGAAACAAGGGTATCATCAATGTATGACCCGACTAGGAACACATCCTTCCTCGCAAGGGTAACTCGTCATACACCCCCATGTACATACATAGCACCCCAATATGGGCTCACCGATGCACTGACTATGACTAGGAACACATCCTTCCTCGCAACGGTAACCAACCAGTCACTGCATCCCACATGTACATACACCGCATACATTCATGGGCACCATCAATGTATGACCTGGTTAGGAACACATCCTTTCTCGCAGGGTAACCAGTCATACACCCCCCATGGGTATCCATGTATATCCACACCACACAATGACAACCATGGGCACCATCAATGCATGACCTGGCTAGGAACATATCCTTCCTCGCAAGGATAACCAGTCATGCACCCTCCATGGGTGTCAATATATATATCCATATCACATAATGACATTATTAGCATCAACATAATCCCTTATCAATGTCATTATCAATATCTACATCACATCATCTAATTTCATCATATCAAAGTCATCTCATTTCAACATCATCAACTACATCAACATTATTTCATTTGTACATCATCAAACACATCATCATTATTTCATTCAATCATCACCAACACATTAATAACATCTCATTTCAACATTATCAATGACATCAATATCACCTTTTTCATCCACAATCCAAATTATCACGAGACTGGTATTTTAGGAAAATTCTAAATTAAAGAGAAGGACTGCAATATAGAAAACACACTTTTATGCCCATTTAAAAATTTAATAAAGAATTAAATAGGAAAACATATTATAAAATTTTGGGCAGAGTCTCCTCTGTAATTAAGACTTTTTCCAAAAATTCAATTAACACAATAATAATATCAGTCACAGTTTTTTCCATCAACAAGTCAATTCATCGCATCACATTAGTTAAAAACAATTTTTCTTGAAAACGAGCACACACAGGAACAAACACACATCAATCATAAATACATCGCATCCCATTAGTTAAAAATGTAGTTTTTCTTGAAAACCAGCACACAGTAGGGACAAACAGTTATCTTCATAGTTGGACTCTCTGGCCCCCCAACTATGGTATCTAAACTATTACCAACATAATAAACTCTCCTTACCTATCTATATCCCTCTGTTAGCTCATTGAAACGTCGTTTTGGGATCTCTCAAATTCACATGTTTTGACCCAAACGCGGAGCTCTATATACCAAATTGAAGATAATTTAGCATTCGGGGTCAAATACCCACTCAAATTTAAAAAGAGGCTAAAATGGTGTTTTAGGAGTCCATATTAAAAGACATCATTTTGAAATTCCGATCACACCAAGGTAACCAGGGTTCAACAAGGATCACAAAAATGACATCATTTTCATAAAAATAGGACTTTTTCAACATCTCATTTTCAAAGGGTTTTCAAATGAAGTATAGAAACAGCCAATAATGATACCTGAAATGTAAGAGACATTAAGAGAAGCTTAAACTAGCTAGAAGACAAAGGAAACCAAGGTTATCTCAAAGAAACAAAGAAAGGAAGATTGGAGGCTCCGTTCTCTATTGAAACTTCGAGAAGAAGCCATTTTTTTTTAGCTTGGACACTGCTGGACATATTTAACACCTCCTTCACTCACCCAGGTGAGCAAAAGTGTCTGTAAAATTCGCCTGGGCAAGCTAACTAGATTCTATAATTTCTACTTCTGTGAAAAAAATTAATTTCTCATGTTCCAGATATTATTTGGACAATCCCAACGGTTAAAAGTTACATATATGGGTTAGGAATTATCTTTAAATTTTGAAGGCAATCCAACGGTTAATCAATCTATAATGATGATTTTCTTAAAATAGGTTTTCGGGTCAAACTCAGAATCACACAATTCAATGCAGTTTAAACAAACTCCACATAACTTGACCTCTACACCAAGCAATTTCACATGGATAATTCATATAACATTTCAACTAATCCTAATTAATAAAGTAATAAAATTATACAAGTAATACATCATATATATATTTTAAGTTATCGAAATTCCAGGGTGTTACAAGGAGCATTTAGTACAATGCATACATTTCTTATATATCTACAAATGGATCCATTGGAGCATCAACTTGTTCTTGCCAATATTCTTCTTCAGATTGATCTTATGGTTATCCTTTTGAGACCAATTTCTTATTACTAAAATGTAATTTATGTTCTCCCATTTCCTCACTATATTTTTGTTCTTGTCAAATCTTCAAGTTGAGCCACAAAAGATGAGCATTTAAAGGAAAGAAGTTGCAGTGACACTAATAAAAGCACTTTGGCAAAAGGTTTTCTCAAATACTCAAATGAAGGCTTTGGATTCTTTACTATTTCTTATTGGACTTGTAGCTTTGTTGGGAAATTCATATACTAAATCTTGGCTGCTCAAGATTGTAGGATTTGATCAACCTTACAATGCTTTAATTAAGGCCAAGCAGTTGGGCCAGTATGACAATGATTCAATGGAAAAAATGGTTTGGGGCTATGTGGCATTTTGGTTAATGTTTGGGTTTAGTTGTTAATTGATTTCTCTCCTTACTAACACCATTTTTTGTTATGTAGGAGGATGAAAAAAATGCTATAAACACTTGGCAGAAAAAGGTAGCTTTTGTACTTTTCAATCATGAAAATGGTTCAATATTTCAAGCTTTGGAAGAATTCCTAAGGAGTAATTCCTTAAAGATGGCAAAATCTTGCCTTTTTCTTGTCACATGGCTCACACACATGCTCTCTACTTTTCCTGATACCGGCATAAAGGATGTTGCTCACAAATCCTTGCTTGATGAACTTATAAATGTCCTACAGTCATCCAAGAACCTAGAGGAAAAGATCTTGGCTACCCTAGTCTTGAACCAAGTAGGTTTATTTATAATAGTTGTATACACTATATGAGTTCTACACAAGACAGTACTAAATTGTAAACTACCAATGTTTCAGTTGCTCAAGAAGCACTTAGAGCTCATGCTAAAAGCATCTACAAAATCATGAGGAAGCTCAAAAAATACTCAACAATAGATGTTGATATTATGAAAACCTTACTAAACTTAACTCCATTTGATGTGGTGAGTACTGAGTAGAATGGTAATTTGGGATATGGTTCATTTCAACTAATATATTTGTTTAGAAAAATAACTATTTAAATTATCTATTTTATAGACAGAGTTGTGGAGTTGTAAAGAAGTTGTTGAGTTAGATTTGAGCTCAAATGGAGAGGTGCTTTCTTTGCTTAATATGAATGCTCAGGTCTTGAGTGGATAGTTTGATGGAACTATCAAGGTAGAGTGTCCTAACAATTAGAAACAATGTGGTTGTGTGCCTATTTCTCACCATTTGTCTTAACAGTACCATTGTGTGTCTTCCTACTAGGTATGGGATGCAAGAAAGAGAACACCAAGAGTTATTCAAGAAACTAATGAGCACACAAAAGCTGTAACATCTTGTGCATACAAATTAAAATTGTTGCTAAGATTTGAGGTAATGTGTGGCTCTTTCTTTTTATGTTTGTATCTATCATCATTAGTTGGTTTCAAACTTATTGATAAACAACTAAGATTAAGTTATCATGTAGTCTACAATGATTGAAAGCAGTAGAAGAGTGATGTTATTAACATCTTGCATGAGTAGTAGTGTTATGTTGAAGATATTTGTTCAGTATATTTTTTCTTAATCTTCATTAATTTTTATTCTATATATATTTTGTTGTTCTTTCTATTTCCTTTTCTCGTGTATTCATTTTATTTATTTTTCCAAATTAATTTTCTTTATAAAAATGAAAGATCGAAGGGACAATAAGGCAATAAATTAGGTCAGGAAGCTCAAAAGATTAACACTAAAAAGTTATACCCATGCTATTGAATGAAACATGCACGGAGAAAAGATGAAAGCGGCATGTAGAATGGTACAGAGGAGGGGTGCATGCTGGTTTCTATGAATATCAGTTATCAACCATTAAAGTATACATACAAAACATTTTTTCCATTTTCATTATTTCACTTTCAACTGCAAGAGAACATGCTTATCTTTTGTTAGAGAGAAGGTAAATATGAACATCCATGAGAGAAGAAGAAAAAAGTATAGCAACATAATTTGTAAAAGGGAGAAATGAATTATAGCTATTTTGATACAACTACAAAGTAACACAACTGAAATAGAAAACTAACATAATAACAGACTATGCCACGTGGACAACGCTGATACTCCAATAGGACCCCAGTCAAGCTCAGTAGGTCAAGGTGGAGTGTGGAAAGGCATGCAGCTTGAACTGATTTGGATGATTAATTACTTCTTGCATCTTTCTATTGATACTCTAGCTTAATTATAGTATTGAATATACACCAATGAATAATACTTCTTATGTACAGGTTTGGACAGTTAAACTAGATGAGATTAAATGTTTAGATGTTGATGACATTAATGAGTCAGTGTTTGAGCTGACAATTGATGCCAAATTGGCATGCTATGTATCTAAAAGAAGTGAAGTTAAGGTAAGCCTAATATGTTGCTTCAACATCTCAAATACAAATGTAGTTCCATCATAAGATAAAATTAATAAAATCTGAGATGTTACAGGTTTTTAATTGGTGAGAGGCTCCAAAGCTCATCAATTTCAACAAATATGTAAAATGCCTTGCTGGTGCTGGAGACAAACTGTATTGTGGTTGCTTTGGTTACATCATCTAAGTATGCATCTTTCTACATTGTTTCATATTCTTGTAGTGTTTTTACTTGAATAAAATGCTCAAGCATTGAGATCCATATGTTCTTTCCATCTGTAAAACATGCCACTCAGTTAAATACTGGGGGTGAATAATGTCAGGAGGTTGACTTGTCCAACAACACATCAAATTCATTCTTCTCTAGTACAAGGAAGTTGTTGGCAAAACAAACCATACATTATCTTCAAATTCATGACGGTTTCCTCTTAGGAGTTACCAATAATGTTACTAATCAATTTAATGCTTAATGTCAGCTGGACTTAAGGAATGAATGTAAATTTCTCACTTAATGATCGTCCTCGTTATCACCTTGACATAAAATTGTGTGATATTTGTCCAACTAACCCACATTTGCTCGTTGTTGGAGGGAGGTAAATATTTCCGGTGATGTTATATGCTAGTTAATTCATTTTTATATTTTAAATTGAGTTAAGATTTTCTATTTTTTGCAGTGATTCCTTTGCACGTTTATACGATATAAGAGCTTACATTTCAATGCCATTCGAAATAGAGTGCCTGCACCTTCTGTTCTGGATTACTTATGTCCAAAGCACCTTTCTAATTCTAGTACAGTTAATTCCTTACTTTACGATATGAGGAACTTATATTTCATCGCCTGTCGAAATAAAGAGTATCCACCTTCTGTTTTGGATTACGTCTATCCAAAGCATCTTATTCTAATACTAATCCTATGGTTAGTTCCTTACTTTAAGCCAAATATTATTGCACTCATATATAATTGGGTTGATACCCTTGTTTGCTAAGCTAAATGTTGTCATAGTAGATCCATCATGTCAACTACTTAGTCAGTCATGAAATGTCAATACCAGAAGATTTTAAACTTACAGGGAGAGAAATTAAGAGAATAGGCAATTTTTTTAAAAAAATATAACATTATATATCGGTTATGTAATAAACGATGTAGAAAGTGATTATACAACATCGTTTACAGAAAAAACCAATTAGGAAAACCAATTTTGTCAAGTGTACGAGAACATCAATTTTTCTAAAAATCGGTGTTAATTTTAGCATATTTTACATTTTTGGCTTATTTCTTATTATACGACATCAGTTTTTAAGAAAATCGATGTTATGTAGTGTATGTTAACATCGATTTTTGAAAACCGATGTTAACATTGATACTTTTAATGTCGATAGTTTCAACATTGGTTAAAAACCAATGTTGAAAGTCGAAAGCAATCGATGTTAAAAGTCTATTTTCTAATAGTGTTAAGACGATAATATATATATATATATATATATATATATTTGTCAAGTTGTTGAAAAAGTAAAATGCACTCTTGAAATTCTTTTCAAGATCTCGGAAGCATTATAAGAGTGCAAAAATAGACCCACAAGGATATTCAACAAGCAAAGAAGGAGCCAACGAACAAGGAGATAGATGGCAAGACAATACATGTTATGTTAAGAATATGAAAGTAACTTTCATAATTAAGTTAAAAGAATTGACAAATTGTATTCTATTTTCTCTAAACTAAAAGTAAAAGAATGAAGTAGCTAGCTAGGATGAAGTTTTTGAGCTTCATTACAAATCTAAAATTCTATTTCATCCTCTTTTGTCCATCTAATTAAAGATAGATTATGGGCTGATGGGTTGATTTATTTAAACTTAAAAAAACAATTTTAAAATAATTTTTTTAAAAAAAATTTTTAATAAGTAGATAAGATTTACTTCTTAATGATAAGTAAAAAATATTTTTTTAAAAAATAAAAACAACTTAAACAAATACACTAATAAAAACATAAAATTGTTTTTTTTATTAAAATACACACGTGTTGCCATGTTGTATTATATCAAATTATAAACCAAGCATATTGCCTTATATTATTTTCAGTAGCAAGGGTAGGTCTAATATTTGGCCACCAACAGCATGGACTCCTATTCACTAGAATGGTTAGTGACTGCAATTTCAACCTCCGTCATCGTCTATAAAAAAAACTTTTTGTTCATGTCAGAAATGGATTGGGTACTCGTCCTTCTTTCGAAGGATCTTTTACTGTGTCGAAGGGTCTTTAGAGTCGAAGAATTGTCTCCTTGTTGTTCCTTGCCAAGGATTCAGGTGCATGAATATTTGGCAAAGCATAGGGGAGGGTACCTACAAAAGGCATTCTAACGCTCAAGGGAGGGTTCGACCCAGAGCTAGTAATGATATATAGTGAGTAGGTTAGAATAAATCGATCCACTTACCTTGAGGTTCACCCCTTTTATACTAACCTTGGTGAGCCTGAGATTTGTGGGTATGTCACATCATAATTACTAGTTTAGCAATACTCCTTCTAACCATGCTTAGATATCCCTATATATATATATATATTGTTGGTATAGATATTACTAATCAATTTTTCTAATTCATTCTCAATTATATTATATAGTTAATACTTACATAATCTTAAAATTTCTCTCATTTTAGTGTATACTTTATTCATTCATATGTCGTTTTTCAGTTTCCCGGCCCTTTTCTTTGTATAATATGGGAAGAAGTGGACTACAAGCATACTAATAACTGAGTTAAGGAACTAAAATCCTAATTTTATTTTCTATAGTTGAGTTTTGAAAATATAAAATATATCAGCAGCATTTTGAAATTCTATTATATTCTAATTAATTAATAGTATTATATAACTATGATTAACATCCTTTCAAAAAAAAAAACTCTGATTTAGCATTAGCATACTAATAACCAGTGCCTAAAGTAAATAAAATCAAAGCTGTCATGTTTGCAGTACAGGAATTAATGATCAAATAGTCAAAAAAGAGAAACAAGCTAGGGAAAAGCAAAAGTTCTTTTGGTTGAAGCAGCTATCTAAAAGCAAAAGTAAAAGCAGAAGCAAAGAAACAAATATTGAAGTCTTTATAGTTTGTTGCAGGAAATAAAAAAAAATCAAGGCCACGTTGTATTTCCATGTCTTCTAATTAAACATAATGTTGCGAAATCTTCAAGTTTAAGACTGCCAAGACCTTGACAGGAGCGTTACCTATATGTACGTTGAGAAGTCAAACCTGAAAAGACAACTAGGGCAATTTTCCTCAGAAAAAGTCTTGTAACTTTATCTGTGGAACCTACTATGGCTTATGATTTCATGCACGACTTTACAAGACTATAGAGATTGTGTATTTGTTTATGATTCTTTATATATAGCGCTTAGTTCATTCTCGTGTCAGTAGGACCTAATTAATTATACACATTCAATCAATCGAACAGAAATCGAATTAATTTGGTTTGTTAATTAAATGAATTGAACCTAACTAACTATAATCAAATAATGTAAATTAATTCCATCATTTGAATTAGTTCTTAGCTTTGAAATTGATCCAAATCACATGGCAATTGCCAGGATTAAACTTGAATGGCCACTTTTAATGTAAGGAAAATTGGCTTAAAGATTTTTTTTTTTAAAAGGAATTTGGCTTTGAAAATGAAACTGATTTCATAATAGCTGATCATAACATTCTTTTCTTGGGCCGAGCAAAGGTGATAATGGCATTCGACACTAGGGAAGAAAAATTCACTCATCGCAAAAGAAAGTTTATCGAGAAAAAAAATAATATTGGGATTATCTTCGTTTTTTTATTTTGTGCACTTTCGCAGTCGTTTTATAATCTTTACTTAAAAGAAGCTAAAATGTTAATATAGACATATAATTGATAAGATATAATGACAGATGAACAGAATAAGATGATAGAATATCAGCAGAATAAATTTTTATATATTCAATGTTTAGTGCGCATCATATACAAACCAAATACTTTAGGTACTGGTTATTAGTATGCTAAAACTTAACTCTTAATTATGAACATTGTAAAATATATATAATTTTAACTAAATTATACAAAATTATATTTATGTAGTTAATTTTTAAAATTATAAAAGAAATATAGTGGTCTTGAATTTGGGAATTCGGTATGTACTTGTGTTAAAAATTTCAAGGAAGATCTTGTCTCCAGGTAAAAGAAAGACCAATAATTTAAAGGATATCAAATTGTGTGTTTATTCACAAGGTCAACTCATTTCTTACTTTAGGGATTGTAGGTTTTGAGAGTGGATTTCTCTCTAGGGATGTTGTAGAAGGGTTCTACAAGTGTTTATTCTTGGAGGTATTTCAAGAAAATTTTAGAAGGCTTCAAGAAGTGTCTTGATTGTTTTGTGTTTATATTCTTACAAATTAGTTGAAATCTTAACAAGGTTTGTTGGGTATTGGATATATAGGTTATGGCAGTGGTGACTAAATTAGTATGAACTTTTTTTGTCTTTTCTTTCTCTAATCCTAACTATTTGAAGAGTGCTAAAATTAAAAAATCAGGCGAAAGTGTGATCCTAGTATGTCTCTCCTTTATATTTATCTAACATTCTTAATATACACATGAGGGCAACTCCAATGCTAGAAGCTTATATGGATTTCTTATTGAGTTTTGGTGAGTCCTCTTCTAAGATACAGTTTCTTATATAAGAAACTCTACTTAAATTTAAGCACTCCAGGAGAGAGAAAAAGTAAAAAAAGGATGCCAAGTCAACTAAGAAACTCTCCTAAGATACTATATTGGAGATGGCCTGAGAAGCTTACAAATGTGTCATACCATACAAATTTGCCATGTCTTCATCTGAAAAAATCAAACTTAGTAAATTAAAATCAAACTTATAGATATTGTTTTCAATAAATTATTTTAAATTTTATATAAATGTGGTAAAAAAAAAAAAGGTTTATTCTTACGAAAATCAATCTTTCATCTATAATAAAATGAGGTTGTCTAATTTACCCCCAAATAAATGGTGTTGAACAACCCATGCAGATCTCTCTCTTTTTAACAGATGAAGATGCAATTCTCTTAAATATTTTAATATTATTAATTGCAAGTATTAATTGTACCAATCAAATATGATGAAATTGTATAATCTATTTCTAATTGCTGCAAGTTAGAGAAACCCCCTCTCATAAAAAAAAAGGTTAGAGAACCCTCTATAAAATAGTAAAAAATAAGTTTAACATCTATGTATTAATAGTGTAAAACAGAAAGTTAATAAATAAATTTATAATATATGGTGGATTGATATCTTATAATTGAATGATTGTGTAAAAAAATTATATTGATGCCTAATTTTTCAATAGAAAAATAACATTTGTGGTACTGCACGTTTTATTGGTGCTTGCCAACCTGTGGGCTCGGCAAAGCCTCGAGAAAAAGCATACTGGCTAGTTTTTGGGAAAAACTTTATACACCAGTAAAAAAGCTCATACACCCAGAAATTTTCAAAAATATCAAAAATGCCCTCCGTCATTTTTGATATAGGCTGAGGATTGAGTAGCTGCAGCACGCGAAATGATTTCCTATTTTTATTATCAAAGCTTTCATTTTGGTAGTGGTTGAGTGCATTCTGGTCTGTAGCTGTGCATTTTTGTTACACAATCCGTATGAAGTTTACGGATTAGCGAATCTGTACGACACACAGCACCCTCCCAACGCGACCCTTACCTCAGACGGCGGCCGAAAAACAATGGCACCTCCCGCGGTCGACCAAGAACTGGCAATGTAGCAAAACCCAAGTCCGACCTGACCACAGCAAGGGTGTGCGCCGGCAACCACCACCAAATCGCAAATAAGTGAAGCAAATGAGACGACGAGCGCGTAAAGAACGGAGGTGAATAGTGACAAGGGAAATGAGAGGTCCCGTAATTTACTTATTTTCTTAGGGGCAATTCCGGTATTTTACTGTTTCTTTCTGGGTGTATGAGTCATTTAGCTGGTGTATAAAATTTAGTCCCTAGTTTTTTTCCCTGCCATATTTCTCTTGGAGCTTAGTTGAAAAGCTCTACAAGGCCCAAATTAGGAAATCGTGTGCCATCCAGCCATTGTAAGGCCCCAATGTCTTTTATTTAACAGTGTCAAACAACCACACAGAGAAAGTATGATCTGGGTTCCTGTTGTGGGGATTCTTTCTAATTGAATGTGATGCAAAGCATAGTAGAGAAGACGAGGGAGCTGAGTCCCACTCGTTAAAGTGGACCTTCTCAATATCAACATGCACCAGTACCAATCCAGCTAGTGTGACACAATGGTCCACGATTTTGCACTTGAAAACACAGCCACAATCATAGCCTTCATCATCTCTCTTCTAGTTAGCATGTTCTCATCCTTCTCATGACTCACACATAAATATCCATATATATATAATAGTTAAAATATATTCGAAATTCATAAATATAAAAATATTCAAAATTCGTAAAAAAATGTAATATATTTTTATTTTCATAAAATTAAAATATATCATTTTTTTCTAATACAAGATCCGGATGTTCAAAACTACGTTACTTTTTACATAATTTATATGCATAATTGATGCAAAAGGGTTACATTTCACACTGGTTATATTTATAATATGTAACAAAAAATTACATTTACATAACTACATACATAACAAATATAAAAAGTCATAGTCATAGTTTGAGCCAAAAAAAATATACAAAAATTTTATAGAGATAAATAATATATTTTAGTCTATATTATAATCTTTTTTCGAAATTATTTTTTATTATATTTTTATTTATTTAAAGGAAAAACTCATTTTTATAACTAGCTAGTCTATATATATATATAGGCATACAGTATATAACTAGCTAAGACACAACAAGTTGTTGAGCTTTAATAGGAACACGCACGAAACATTTGTGGTGCTCCTGTAATTAATTGTTGTTGGGCTACGAGCCTATGACCATTCTATTTCTGAAAATGTGGTGCACTGCAAGATTCATAGCTCAATAGTCAAACCCATTTAATGCAGAGATAGATGGGGTAGACAATCCAGCACAATGACGTATCCTTGGTTGGAATGATCTTATACATATGTCCCCTTACCATTGGCCGTGGAAAAATAAACAACCTTTCATTTTAAGTGTGGTTGCACATTAATAATAAATATGCCATTATAAGTAGTACAGAGTGTTTTTTTATTATTTATAAACTCCTTCCTAAACATTTATTTATTTGAGAAAAAACTAACTAAAAACGAAAAATTAAATAACTTTTTATGTAAATTAAAATTAACTTATAAATAAATTAATATGTAAAATTATATAAAAATAATATGTAAAGATTCTCCTATATTAATGTCTTCATAAAAAAATTAACTTATGCATAAGTTAATTTTAATTTATTAAGAATTTTATTTTATTTTTCTCTTACTTTTTATACTTATAAGTGTTTATTGAAAAATTTATTAAAATATATCACTTTTTTAACTTATCATTGTTATGGGATAACTATATTTTTAATCTTTACAAATTGAGAAACATTTGTTTATAGTCTTTAAAAATAATTTGTTTATTATTTTTCATTTATGAAAATGTACCAAACACGGTTCTTGTAATTTACAAAGCAATTACATTTGTTGATCGATCGTTTATGAAAATAAAAATCATAAGCATTGTCATATTTTATTTAATGAGAGCTAAAAGAAGACAATTTATTTTAAAGGATTGAAAATGAAAATTGTTTAATTTTTAAAGACATTTAACTCTATTGATTTTAGGATTAATATATTTTTAGTCTCACTACTAGAAAAGCGACTTTCAACATTTAACATCGGTTATGGACCGATGTTGAATCAGGCGACGTTGAAAGTGAAGAATTTAACATCGGTTTTCAAAATCGATGTTAACAAGGATAAAGCACATCGGTTTGCCATCAATAACCGATGTGGACATGTCGTACATAAAAATGCTGAAAAGAGTAAACGACGGTTTTACATCGATTTTGTAGTACAACCGATGTTAAGTAATACAACAACATCGGTTTTGAATGGAAACCGATGTTGTTATGAAGAAACAACATCGGTTTTGTAAAGTAAACCGATGTTGTTTGTTGATAACAACATCAGTTTTTCAGAGAAAACAGATGTTTTAATGTAGGAACATCGGTTTTCTCTCGAAAACCGATGTTGTTATCAAGCAACAACATCGGTTTACTTTTAAAAACCGATGTTGTTATCAAGCAACAACATCGGTTTACTTTTGAAAACCGATGTTGTTATCAAGCAACAACATCGGTTTACTTTACAAAACCAATGTTGTTTCATAAGTTAACATCAGATTTGTTTGCAACCGATGTTGTTTTTTTAATTTTTTTTTAAATATTTTATCTGTTTTTTTAATTTTAGCAGTTCTTCAACCTGCAAATTTAAATATCCAGAACCAGCAATGCACAATTTAAATATCCAGAACCAGCATTGCACAATTTAATAATATTCCAATAACAAATCCAATGTAAAAAGGGCCAATATACATAAAGAATATGCTAAACTTTAATATATATATATATATATATATATATACAATTGTTTTGAAAAATAGAAATGAACCCCCTAATCTACTAATACATCTTGTCTAATTTTAAGAAAAAATGTCGCCCATTGGAGTCTGATTGCCTTCATGGTGTCCCCTTTCAATGGTCTTTGATCATTGAAAAATTGCATGACATAACAAAACATGTAATAAGTACAAATTAAACAAAAACAAGTAAATCAAAACAATTTGTTTTGAATTAGACAAGTAATTACCATGTCCCAGCTATCTGTGAAGGCTCCCTGGACTATTGTCTGCATCCAATGCATGACATAATAGCCACACCCAGTGCTTCCTGTTTGCCTATTACACTAAATTGAAAAACAAAGTCAAAGTTAAATGCCAAATACCGTAAACATTAATAAAAATTAATTGAATACTTAAACCATGATTTATGACAAGACTTACTTTAAGTGCAATCCATTTAGTTGTAGCCTTTGATTTACTTGCTGGAGAGTCATCCAGACCCTTCAAAGCACTGTTTAAGACAAACAAGTGTGCATACTGTTCAAGTTAGATTTCAAGTATAGAAATAACGTAAATGTGTTAGAAATTAGAACCTACCTGTTAATAATTCCTTTAAGGTAGTTGTCAGGCCTGTTATGCAACGAACAGAACCAGACGACTACATTGGACTTTGGACATATAACAACCAGTTGCCAATGTAAACTGCATTGTAAAAAACAAGGTTATTATACTGCATACATTAATAAATTGTGATTCTCATTTATGCTTACCCATTCAAATACGGTGCAAGGTAGACTTTTTTCCTTGAAGTCTGCATCCATTTCTTCATATAGTCCTCGATCAGAAATTGAGATTGGCCAGATCTCTGTATCGACTGTGGCTCGAGGAATCCATAGACATCGGGGTGATCGGATTGCAGACATAAATGATTCATATGCCTATTATGCAATGAAAATAAAGTAAGTTACGGTAGAATATAAAACAATTCACCAAATAATGCTAGTCATTAGGACAGGAAACTTACAACATCCACAACTATAAAACAGAGATGTTGAGACACTGACCACCATGGATGATCTCCGAAATATCCTCATGCTTGATGTACAAGGGGAAGTTATCATTAAGTACCCCGAACATCTGAGGGTCCCATGGCACCTGGAAGGGTCTGAGGAAAAGATCAGGGATGGTCAGGGCTAGAAGGTACAAGGGATCAAAAGCACGTTCCGCCTTATCTACAGGTTTTGCCGGTTCCTTGGCTTCTTGTTTATCCTACACAGTTAACAACCAAGGGTGAGCGATCATGTTAAGTTCATATGTGACAAATCATTCGTAAAGTAGAAGACATAAGGGAAAAAGAACAAAACCTGGGTCAAAATTGTCTGTACTAGATGTGTCGGCCAGGCAAGGAAAGTGTTAAGTGTCTGCCCCACTAACACAACCTCGTCAGTGGGAACAGGGACGACAGCGTCTGCATCATGAACCTCCTGAACACTCACCTTTACCTGACCAGCGGCAAGAGGGACGTTGTGCACAGTCGTCGATCCCTCATAAACTCTGCCAAGGGCAACAAGGAGGGAGGATTGCCATCCACATACAACCCACGCCTGTCAGATGCACCCGTGTCAGGGTCATTGCCCGAGGGATCGACACAGCTTCCCTTGGTGCTGACACGGGCACCAAGGGGACATGACTATACCTCAGGAGGCTGAATGGCTGCCTGAGACTGGATGTGGGACTGCAGCTGGCTGAAGCTCATCATCACCTGCTGGGTGACTCTCTCTATGATCGACTGTGTAAGTCGATCAATGATAGACTACTCCAGCTCGACCCTGATGTTGTCTTTCAGGCGATCCAAGTCCTCAGGCGCCATGGATGAAGACCTCGACTTCCGAGAGGATGATGGAGCTGGTCCGAAGTACTGGGTGATGGTCACACCAACTCCAGCACCACGGACACGTCCAGGGTGCTCCGATCGACCAATGGCAGCAGCCAGGACATCCTGACGACCACTGGCGACAAAAGAACCCTGGGTGGATTGCTCTTCCAGGGAATCCTGCAATTCGTAAAGTAGATCATTTGTTTTGTTAGCTGTGATACCAAAAATAACTAAACAAATTCTCACATTGGTATTGTTTTACTTACAATCCTCTCAGCAATCTCCCGTGCCGCCTCCGAAGTCATGTCGCCGCTCTTCTTCGTGCGAGCCAGCTTCCACTTCACGTGTCGTCGCACGGGGGATGGAGGATGAATGATCGTCTCCGTGCTGTCATCACAAGTTGCTCCCTCCCGTTGCTTCTTTTGTTTTTCCTCCATCAATCGCTTCTCGAGCAACTCGTAACCCCCGCGTGACAATACGTGAGGGGCGGTGTTTTGCTTCTGGATTGCCTGGGCCTTCTTCCTCACATCCTGTAACAGGTTGACAATTAAATTAACAAATATGAAGACTTCTAACCCTCAATTTGGTAATCTGGGCTTCACCAGGTAAACTTAACAAATAATGAGCAAGGAACAAACTATAGGTTATATATATAAATGGGCTTCATACTAATACGAGAAGAAAAATAAGAAGATAAAATGCATTGAGCTCATGTATAAGCTAAAATCAAGTTATACACCTTAGTTTTTTGTGAAGTTTAATGAAAACAACTTCTATGGAAGTTTAAAACATAAGTTGATGTTAACTTATTCAAAAAACTGAATTCATTTTACCTTCTTATTTTCTTTCTCCTATAAACACTTATGGAGAAATGAAAGCTTATCAAACATATTTTGAACAGGTTCTGATTTTTGTTCACATTGTTGCATTGGTGAGTCTCGTAGTAGACTACCATCTTCTCCTTCCCTTACTGTTTATTCCTCTCCTTTTGAGATCATTTAGACTAACTTGTGGGGTCCTTCTCCCATTTCTTGTAGCTCAGGTTGTAGGTATTATGTGACTTTTGTTGATGCTCACACTCGATTTACTTGGCTATATTTGTTTAAAAGTAAATCAGACACACTAAATATTTTTACACAATTTCAAACTATGGTTAAAACTCAATTTAACTTTCCTATTAAAGCTGTTCAATCAGACTGGGAAGGGGAATATAGACCTATTTCTAAGTATCTTGCAGATCTTGGCATTCTGCACAGGCTTCTTTGCCCACATACACACCATCTGAATGTGTTGTAGAGAGAAAGCATAGACACATAGTAGAAACAGCCTTGACTATGCTGTCTCAAGCCTCAATGTCTCTTGAATATTGGGATCATGTTGTCACCTCCAGTGTTTATCTAATAAACAGAGTTCCTCTTCAGTACAAGGCTGCTCCTAAAATCACTAATATACATATAAATCCCGAACTCTATAGGATAAAATATACATATAAATCCCAAATTCAGTAATACTGAGTGTTCCTAAAACCACTAACCTCCCAGGAAGCTGCTCGCCTACTCTGACAGAATTGGGTCCACTGTTCGTGACTGATTCCGTATTTTTCGCATACAGCGTCAGCAACGTCTGTGTTCCCTTCTGCGAGGACCCATTTCCTTGTCAAGTCGGATTTGAACTGCCTCCAGCGCTCGCCCACTGTTTGCAGTATCTTCTTCTTTGTCCTTTCGTCTGAGGCTTCAGGTATATCAAATTCAGCCTGCATTAGAACGAATTAGTTTTCAAATTACATGAATAACAATTTATTTGTGTAATGCTTTAAATTGTCATACCTGAATGTCCTCCCAAATCAAGTCCTTCTGCACTGAAGGCACTTCCTTCCAATTAGGAAGGGTGATATCGACCTTGTCTCTAGCCACGACTCCAAGATATGTCCTCAATCTCTTCGCCTGAGGCCCATCAGCCTTCCCTGTGCTAGGATCAACATGGACAACGGGCCTCTCCGCACCAGGAGCTCTAGTGGCCAGTGACCTCAGTCGTGTTGCTTTCCTCGTCTTCTTTGGTGTAGGAGGTGGAGGTGCTAAGTGAACTGGAGGTGCTGTCTCAGCCTGAGCCGCTGGTGTCTCAACAGGTGTTGTCTGAGCCTGAGCCGCTGGTGCCTCATGAGGACGATGTGGTGTCTCAGCACGAGGAGGGGAGCTGGGTGGTGTGGTCATGATCCTGAAAAAAACAAGAATACAGATAAGTCAAGTTAAATGACAAGTTATGTTAAATAACAAATAGTATGTTCAACTCCAAAATACTTAAGCAAAACAAATTACATTAGCTGATGTTAATTAATTCTCCTTCGTCATGATCATAACGATTTGCATGCACATCGTCAACCTCGTCTTCTCTGTTGACGTCAGGTGCTTGTGTGGCGAAATGTGTGACACTTGTATCTGGGGTTGACTCGTCGTCATCAACATTAATGCTAATGGTTTTTCCATTCAGGACCACTGACCATCTTTCATCACACGGATCTTGTACATAAAAGACTTGTTTAGCTTGTTCTGCCATGATGAAAGGTTCATCTTGATAAGCTAGCTTGTTAAGATCTACCAAAGTAAATCCTAAATCCTCGGTTCGCACACCACTGTTGACATCAACCCACATACATTTGAAAACACAAACAGAGAAACTAACATAATTAAGCTCTCATATGTCATTAATGACTCCAAAGTAAGGCAAGCATGCCAAACGTGGATTGTTGTCATGGACAGTAGCAAAGTGTTGTGACTCAGCTCTTAGGCTAACCCCACTGTTCTGCATGGTGGACTTTTCATCTTGTTGTTTGGTATAGAAGGAGTACTTGTTGATATCGTACCCTTGCCAACTTCTCACATTTCTTTTTGGGCCATCTGCTAACTTCCTCAGCGTTTCAGATGAGGATTCATCACTAAATATTGTATGTTTAAACCAATTCAAGAAGTCTTGTTATGCTCTTTCAACAGCCTATTCTTCGTCATTCTTGGATTACTTTGATGAAGCAATTCTTCATGACGAACAATATATGGCAGGACTTCATTACTGTTATTCAGGACATACAAATGAGCTTGATTCAATTCCTGCAATGAAGGCGTTATAACATGTAGCCCTCGTGTACCCTTTCCTCCCACTCTGTCCTCATGTTGCAACTCAGGAAGACCAATAGGTTTTGCTTTCTGCAGGTATTCTGAACAAAATTCAACCGCTTCTTCTGCTATATATCTTTCAACTATGGATGCTTCAGGACGGTGTAGGTTTTTGTATACCCTTTCAAGATCTTCATGTATCGCTCGATCGGGTACATCCACCGTAAATAAACTGGTCCACATATTTTAATTTCCCTCACCAGATGAACAAGTAAGTGAACCATTATGTCAAAAAATGAGGGAGGAAAGTACATTTCCAACTGACACAAGATAATTGCCGCCTCTTCTTCCAAGTCATCTAAGCTTACAGGGTCCACGACTTTCGTACAAATGGCATTGAAGAAAAAGCACAGGCGACTTATGGCATGCCTGACTTTGTTAGGCAAAATGTCTCAAATCGCCACTGCTAACAGTTGTTGCATCAACACGTGGCAATCGTGAGACTTTAATCCAACTAGTTTTAAATCCGTCATCTGTACAAGGCTCTTAATATTCGAAGAGTATCCTTGTGGCACTTTAACTCGGCGTAGACACTGACAAAAACTTATCTTCTCCTTTCTGGACAATGTGTGGCATGCTGGAGGCAAGGAAATTTTTTTACCATCGGACCGAGGATGTAACTGCTCACGTATACCCATCTCAGCAAGATCTTGACGAGTGTTCAAACCATCCTTTGTCTTCCCTTGAATGTTAAGCAACGTGCCGATGACACTGTCACACACATTTTTCTCCACATGCATAACATCGAGGCAATGTCTAACATCTAGATCAGACCAGTATGGAAGCTCAAACAATATGGACCTCTTCTTCCATAAGCATGTATTA
>PYAF01002852.1:51542-68654 GCA_007407185.1 Glycine tomentella | reverse complement strand
GACAATTATCCAACAATTTTTTAACAAAACTACATCAATAGATACCCATTGTGTCTTTCACATGAATAAGCAACACTTAAAATAGTGAGAAAGATGACTTCCATTGTTTCAGGTTTGCAAGGCCAGCCTCCACAAGGACATGAACATGGATACCCTTTTGTAGCTGGAAGGTAGGCAAAAGCCATTCATATATAAAATGTTACACACGTACATCTGACATATGGAACATTTCATCTTAAAACCACATACTACATACCCTACCACAAACAAGTAACACCAAACAAAACCAATTCCAGCAAATGACCATACAATGCCAGAACATTTTTTAAACAAAACTACATCAACAGAGATACCCATTGTCTCTTTCACATGAATAAGCAACACCAACAAGCATGGAATAAACTCAAGTACCTGTGAAGCTAACACCAACAATGCGAACCACGGTTTCAAGCAAATGACGCCTCCTACTTTGGAAATCCATGTGGGTAACATAAAAACCGAATAGCAACCACTTATTAGTTCGAAGTGTGAGTTGCCACAGTACCTTGAACAGAAGACAGCAAAAGAGTGTCAAATCTAAGGTTAGGGAAAGTACCTGAGCCCGTTTGAGTGCCGTCACGACAGGTGGAGAGTTTGAAAGGTTGGGGTGACGTCACAAGGTTATGGACTGCTTCGGATGAGGTGGAGAGGTCAAGGACGAGGAGGGAGGAGGTCGCGACTGTAAGAGCTTAGGTTAGGGATGAGAGGGAAAAGTTAAGCGCGCGACAGAGGTGGTTTTTGATTTGGGGGATGCGTCTTATTTTAATAAAGACAACATCGGTTTTCATTTAAAAACCGATGTTAAATAGTATACCTTAACATCGGTTTCATTAAAAATCCTAAAAACCGATGTTAACTACTTCACATTAACATCGGTTTTCTTAAAAAACTTGAAAACCGATGTTAACTACTTCACTGTAACATCGGTTTTGTTTAAAAATTTGAAAACCGATGTTAAATACTTAACCTTAACATCGGTTTTTCTGTAAAAACTTAAAAACCGATGTTAATTTCGAATGGTTAACATCGATTTTAGGTCTTTTTTATGAAAACCGATGTTAAATTGATCCTTTTAATTATGAAATTGCCACCGCGTTTTCTATAACATCGGTTTTTCATATAACCAATGTTAAAGCAGCGATGTTAAAAGCCATTTTTTCAGTAGTGTCTCTTAAATTTGAATGATCTTTCTTAGTCCTAAAAAATGTTCTTATTAGTCCCTCAATTTTTTGAAATGCTACTTTTAGTCTGTCTATGTTCATTACATTCATGGGTCATAATTTGTGATGATTTTTCTCCCCATGAATTTAATTTTTAGTTAAACTTATGTAAAAACGATTAATTGCAGGTCAAAATGGCTCGAATATGTAGAAAAAAAACATAAAAACTTGGAATTCCAAGAAATCATACTTTCACAAATTTGTGGAAGTTATTTATTTATTTTACATATTTTTACTGTTTTAAACGATAAAAAATTAATGAATGCAACATAAGAAAAATAATAAGTGAGATGAGTTGATGGATATGTAATGTGACAATCATAACAATAATTAATTTTTTTTTTTTGTGAGTTAAGGAGTACCACATGGGGACAGATAGGAAAAAAAAGGATCATAGAATTTTATGATACAATGACGAGGATAATTAATTTTTCTATTTTAAGCTTAAATAATCTTTTATTTTTATAAAATATTAGTGTTTTAATTTTGGTACCTAAAATTTATTTTTGTTTAATTTCGATGCTTGAAAAAAAATATATTTTAAAAAAGAATATCTATTGTGGAAATAACTTGATTGTTGAATCAACAATTTTTAGATTACATGGACTTGATGATGTAATGCTTTAGTTACATCATCAATTAATTAAAGTTCACTAAAAACGGATAATAAAATTAAACATAAACATATGCAAGGTACTAAAAATTAAAATTTAAGTATCAAAATTAAACACCCTATTTTAAATGTACTAAAAGTTATTTAAACCTAAAATGTAAATGTACAAAATTTCCTTCCCTCACCCGTGAACTTCAGGATTTAAGTCTTGTGCAAGATTTATTCCTTGGGATCTTTGTTTTATAAATTAAATGAAATAAAGAGGAAAACAAACTGTAAGGACTACAATTTGTAATGGATAATTATTTATCTCTGCATTGCGTGGCCATGGCGAACTCAAATGTACTGTATACATTACACCGTTGATTAATTTCTAGAAGTATGTTTGAATTTTCCTATAGAGAGAGAGCCAATGGTTTGAACAAAAGTTTAGCTTTTATTCAAATCACCCCAATCAAAATTAATCCAAACTTTTGCTTGAGCTGAATAACTCCACTTGATCCATTTTGTCCCTTATCCATAATGTGCTTCTTCTGTCACAAGTGTTGTTGTAGTTATTCTCAACGGCCTTGCTCATGGTGTGGTTGGGACATGCTGCTGCTCAAGGCCTGATAATTGTTTTGACTTATCTGTTGTTGATAAAGAGCTGCCATGTTGCTGAGGATATCCATGTTAATTGGCTGCACCATTATGTTATTTGTTAGTCTTTAACGACTAGGAGAAACTGTGTCAAAACAAAGAGGCACAAAATTCAAAGGCTTTAACTTTGGTAGCTTTATTATATATATTTTTTTAATCTTATGGAGTAAGTCCATAAGTAAAAGGGCATCAGAAATACCTTTTTAAAATACTTTAATTTCCATTATTTGAAAAAGAAAACATACATAAAGTATTTCTATATTTAAAATATAATAAATTTATTTTTAATGATTTTGTTTTTATTTTTTTTCTTAATAACTGCATCCTATAAAATAACAAATTTGTTATTATAAATTTGTTGTAGATAAATGTTAACAAGTAGTGCCTTTAAGATTTTAGTTAAGAAAAGAAAACAATTTTCAATAGAATATACAAAATATTTCTTAAATATTTATTTAAACTTTAAACTATTACCTAATTAATCTTATACTACTGTTATATCATTAAAAGAATTTGAACTCCAACATAATTGTCATCCTGGTCAACTTCTTTAAATGATGCAGTAACATGATAGTATGCTAATAATGCAAAACAAGTTAGCATGAAAAGAAAATCAAAATTCAAATTAGAAAGAAATGAAAAGAGCAAGAGTGCTTTCAAAACTTGTCAAAGTGATTATATCATGTGACCAATTAATAGTTAAATACCATTCTCTAGCTAACATGCATTGTGAGATCACATACTTGGGTGAGACCAGCAGCACTATATGGATGAGGCAAAGGAATTGAAGCAATGGAGGCTGAGGATGCAGGTAATTGTTGGGGCTTTGGAGGTGCTCGGATCATGGAAGATGGCATCATGAAGGAAGGGGCAACAAACACAGGGGCAGTGGCAGGTGGTGGAGCACAAACTGTAGTTGTTGTTGGTTGAATGAGTTGGGGGAGTGGCCTAATTGGGCCACCAGCTGTTTGGGCTGCTGCTGCCATGTTCATGTTCACCATGCCCATTCCCATGCCAAGCCCAGCAGCACCCATTCTTGCTAGCACTGACATCTGAAGCTGCTGTTGCATGGCCAAAGGCACCATCATTTGGGGCATGCTTGTCATGTTCATCATTTGGATCTGTGCTTGCAGCTGCTTTAAGTAGTTTATCACCTCATCTAACATTGAAGCTCTATCTGTCTGCAATTTTGCCAAGTAATCCACCAATGGAATAATTAGTCTATAGAACTGATTTGTTGCATCTAATTTTGGATAAAATAAGTTTTTAGTCTCTACTTTTCATAAAATTGATATTAGTCCAGTATTTTAACTTGTGATCAATTTATAACTTCAAAAGCAGTAATTTTCTTTGATGTTTACCATGAGGATGAACGAAAACCACTATTTTTTGTAAAGTTCAAAAACCGAATTAACTAAAATTAAAGTTTAGGATTTTAAGTATAGGACCTGAAAACATATAATCACTTCTTTTTATTCTTTTGAAAAATTCCTCCTTGAAAAAAAATTAAAGAAGTAATTTAATTTATATTAACAAAATAATTAGTTAAACCAAACATGTACTTATTTGAAAGTAAACCGGTGAAGTAAATCAATAACATATCGAATTTTAAAAGAATCTAAGACTATCGCATTTTAGAGATACATTAAATTTGAAAGAAATAGCCAAATAGAGTTGATCATTGTTCTCACCTTATTTGCATTAGGCACCAACCTCTGCAAGGCTTTCATCTTCTGATTAATTCTATCTCTTCTTTTCTGTACCCAAAAAAAATGAAAACTAAATTGCTAGTATATATTAGTAAATTTAAACAAATTAAACAGAACCAGATTTTTTTCCCTCAATTTGCAGATGATTGGTTAAGGATTATTAGCCAATAATAATAGTGTTTTAGTAATTAACCCGCTCAGACTGGTTATGAATGGCAGCAGTTCGATTTCTTCTTTTTGAGTGGCTTTGGCCTACTTCTGCTTTGCTGTCTCTGTCATCTTGGTTGTCTCGAATTTCCTGTACATTAAGATTTAAACATACATTGTCACGATCTCTGTCTTAATCATCAATTAGGCCACTAAATGTTCGACTGATTATAGACTTCCAACAATTGTTTAGTCAGGTTTTTATGAATCAATACAATAAATAAATAAAAAACAATGACGTATTATAATATAAAAGTTAAAATATATTTTTGATCAACATAAAATATAAAAATATTTGAAATTCAATACTGTAAAATTTTTAATATATTTTTCATCCTCGTAAAATTAAAATGAATAATTTTTTGGTCCCAACTTAACTTTAAATAAATCCAAACATATAATGGTAGACTTTTTACATTGATATACATATAATCTAAATGTAATATATTTTACATCGATTATACATATATAACTTATGTAAAAGATTATGTAATTAGGTTCGGATGTTCAAACCTTATTCCAAACCAAAAATATAACACATGTTAATTTTGTGAGAATAAAAAATATATTAAAATTTTTATACAAATAAATTTCAAATATTTTCATATTTACAATAACAAAATCTAATATAAATAGATATCATCAACCACTTATCTGAAGTTCAAGTTAAGGTTATGGCATATAAACACTTTTTTGTTTTAATAACATCTCTAACACTAAAAAAATACTGCATAATAAAATCTATAGTCTGTCTCATTTGGTGTTACTTAAGAAAATACGTAATCACATCTCCTTCCCACGTTAACGAAAAGTCGAAAATTGTATAGATTAACTTATAATTTTTACGTTTTTTTATCAACATTTTGAGGTTTCGATGTAGAATTAAACTCACTTTTATAAATTAATAGGAAAAAAAAACAATTTAGCTTTTTAAAAGTAAACAAAGGTAATATAATTATATAAGTATTCTCACTTGTTGATACTAAAAATATAAAATCAACAAATCTTATTTTATCAAATTCATAATTTTTTTCTTATATCATTAATAGTATGAAATATCTATTAACTTTGTTGATAATTAATTTATATTAGTGAATTTACTTACCACCTCCATTTAGAGTCTCTCATTTTAATCATGTATTTATCATTTATGGTACTTGAATTTAAAATCTTTTTTAAAAAACTTAAATTCAATTTCACTCAAACAAATGACATATTGATATTCATGTTTTATTATATATATGCACATAATATCGATGACTAATTTTTTTAATTAGAGATTGTTTATTTTACCCTTAAAAGTGAGTTGTTTACTTTATAAAATCTGGATGCAGAAAAAGAAAATATAGAATATGCAAGAATCTAAACTTCTTTTTTTTGCTGCATTGCAAGAATCTCTAAACTACTATACATAAAGAAAATTATAACACAGTGACAAGCAGAATCTTCCTCAGTAACAAGCAGAATCTCTAAAAAGAAACATGCATTGATATATCAATAAGTAAATAAAATTTGAGTATCTTTACCGATCCACAGTGAAAAGCAGAGTCTTCCTCCATAGTCTTTAAGCTACGACCAGACTCAAGAGAGACCCATGTCATCATGGTTGTATCATTGTCCCTACAAAAGGTGGCACCAGCACTAGCACAACCACTAAGGATGTCACATTCTTCCAACATGCTGTTATTAGCATTGGACCATGTTCTTTTCCTCGTCGGGGATGGCACACCTTGAACTTCACCACCATAATAGGGTGCACCAATGGAGTTGTTTTTACTATTACTAGTAGGGGCATGGCCTTTTTCCCTAGTGAATTTTGACGGTTGAAAACGTTGGAACGTGGCGTGTTGAACGATAGACTCCAATGTGTCGTGGGCCCCACTTGATATGGGCTTTTCCTGAGTAGGGTTAGTAGGTTGAAGCCCACCAAGCCCATGGATGGATAGCTGGCCATTTTCCCATATCAGCTCTGAAATCTCGTCATAATTAGACCTGAAATTCCAAGTATCCGTGGATGATGAAATTAGCACTTGCTAGTTGCTACTGTTGGTACGGTTAGTCTAATAATTAATGATTTAATACATTGTATAATATTAATGTCAAACTTTGTATATGTGGGCATTAATGAGAACGTATGATTAGAAACAAAGAGTAGGTACGCATATATGATATTTTTTTTTTCTTTTTTAAGATACAATCACTAAATAACTATTAAACACAAATACACAATTATTCCCAAATTTGGAATTCAAGATTCTCTCATTTTCTTCATGAATACCTATCATTTTTTGAGTAATTATCTTATTAATATAAATATTCATCGACTTTTTTTATTTATAATTATTTTTGTCAAAAAATGAAATTGTATATCACCTTTAGTTAAATATCCCTTTCAATCATGTATTTTTCATTCACTATACTCTTAAAGGATTTAAGTCTAATTTCAGTCTGCCCAACAATTTATTGGTTGGATAATAATCATTTGACATCACTTTAGACTTTAGGTATATACTATAGTAACTACACATGATAACTAAATGATTGGGAAAAAAAAAAAAAAGATTATGAAATGATGGATATGATCGAAGAAAGAAAAAAAGAGACGGTGAAATTAAGAAATGAAAAGATTATGATTGATTATTTGGAACCAACGTATCGGGCATGCTTACAAAATGAATAAGTAGGTTCAGAAAATTGTTAAAATTGAACTAAGTGTGTGCATAAACGGAAAAATGAAAGCATGATTTCATCCGGCCACTTTGTGTTTGAGACGCAAAGAATAAAGAGCAGGAGAATGTCTTACGTTTTTTCACTTTATATAAATTGTTAACTAGAAAAGAATAACTTGGAGGAGTGAACACAATACAAAGTGTATATATATATATATATATATATATATATATATATATATATATCATTTATGTAGAGAGAGAAAGAGACTTACATATATGCTTATGTAGAGAGAAAAAATGGCCTAAAATCATATATTGCTGTACTCACAATGAAACCTGAAAATAGCCTAGATGTGACAGCTAGAATTCATCGGGGAAAATAGGTAAGAGATTACTGCATCACCGAATCAAGGAACTCATACAAAGTATATATACCGTACATATAATTAACTTCCATGAAGCTAATTAATTTGTACATAACCAGCATGAACAAAAGGAGATACCAACACATGTAGAAACTAACGTAACCAATTTGTGGACATAAATTATGATTTTTCAAATTATACATGCTTGCCTGTTGTGAAACAACCACATGATAAATATATATTTCGTTGAAATGATAAAAAAGAAGAAACCAAAAAATTAATCAAATTAAAAGGTGCTCTATATATGAAGGGTAGGAGCCATTGAACATAAAGAGAAAAAGGCAAAGAAACAAAAGAAAGAAACCATACATGGAGACAATAAACAAAGTACTACAGTCTATCTCTCTTTCTCTCTGATGGTTGTGCACGTGAGAGGATTTGTTGTTCTAGCCTCTTCCACTTCCACTAGTTCTTGTTTTTGTTGTAGTTGTTGTTTCAGAGTAGAACTTATATGCTTTAGGCACAATATGTACTTATTAAAGCTAACACTCACGACTCATATATGATGACACCTCCCTTTCTTTCTCTCTCACACAGTCATACTCATATCACCTTATGTATGCAAATGCAATGAAGATTGAACAACACACTGCCTTGAGTTGGGATTTTCCTTATATATTTTATTCCTTAAAAAATCATTTGGTCTCTATTTGTCCCGTTGAGCTGAAAGAGATTTCTCACAGAACATGTGGTGGCTAAAAGGACTTGAGAAGGAATCGGATATGCTTCATTGGCTCCATCTATAAATACAATTATATATTCATTCATTCATTAAAATAATATTTTCTTTTAGTTTTAGAAGAAAAAAAAGATAAAATGTAATTTTTTCCTTCTATAATAATTAATTATATAATCAATGTAAAAAATCATTTTTAATTAATATAAAAAGGTTTTTTTATAATAATGCATGTTAGATGTACAATAGCATACTAAATATAAATACATCTTCCAATAAAAATTCAAACATTAATTCATTAGGTTATGTTAGGTTAATTCCTTTCACCAACTAAATCTAACCTGTTGATGAACATTTATACGTTTAAAAGAATGTTTATCATTATCTTTTCAATTTATTTTCTTATCATTGTTTCATTCTTAAATATTTTACACATTTCTCATAAATAAGAGGGAAATAAATAAAGACATTATATTAAAAGATTAAAATAATCTTTCACTTTTATTATTCGTTTCTAACTTTTAACACATTTCGATATAACCTTTCATAAAAAATGTTTTATTTATTATTTTTTAAGTAACACAATGATTAACAAATATTTATTTTTCTCATAAAAAAAATACTTTTATAAAAAAAATATAAAAACAAAGTAGGGTTATTAATTACTTGTGCCCCACAGAAACCAAAAATCTTGTCATGCAACAAATACTTAAATCTTGTCCCTCTCTCTTTCATGCAATATTCACCACGAATTATTGGTTTCATTTGACACGGGCACACAGCTATATAATTTTAGTCTTCAGCATCTGTGCGATAAACTGTAAATTATCTCTCAATTTTATTTTACAAACTTAAATATATTTTTAATACTTTAAATTTGAGTGTATTTCATTTAGTCGTTGGATTGTATTGGATGACTCTCCATAGAGGTAGACTTACATGTAAATATATATGCCACAAGACTCATTGCTTGGAGGATGACAGACCATCCTAGATGACTTGCTAGAGAAGTTGACTCACTCATTAACATTTATGCCACAAAACTCAATGTTTGAAGGGCCGCGGACTGTCCTAGACAACTCCCTAGAGAAGCTGACTCACCAGTAAGTATTTACATCACAAGGTATAATGCTTGGAGGATTGTGGACCATCCTAAATGACTATTTAGAAAGACCAACTCATTCTTAAACATTTACGTCACAAGACTCAATGTTTGGAGGAATATGGATTGTTTTGGACGACTCTCCATAGAGGTCGACTTACACGTAAACATTTATGTATGTCACAAGACTCAGGAGGACTATGAACCATCTTAGTTGACTCTTTAGAAAAAGTTGACTCATCCATAAGCATTTACGCCACAGTGTTTGGTTTTAATAACAAAGACACAGTGATCAAAAGAGCCTCTCTCGTGGTGGCCTTATAGTCGATGAGAGGGTCACAAAAAGAAAGATTTTAATATTCATATTGTGTATACCTTTTTTCTTTAGATGATGAGAAAGAAAAATATAAATAGAAAGAAAAAGAAAATGAAGAGAATATTTAAGAAATAAAATTGCATCAAAAAATTATATATTCATACTACGTATATTTGTTTATTTTAGATGCGAACTTACATATAAATGGTGTGCATGTTAGTTTTTAGGTTTTGTGATGCATTTTTTTTAGTTGTTGAGATTTGTTAAAATCATCTTATTTGCTTAATGAAATTAAACTAAAGGTATCATTGTAAATGAATTATGTGTCTATTGTTTATGCAAAATATGTTTAGATTTTCAAATATTTGTATATAAGTGAAAGTAAGTTCGATCTCCTTAAGCAATATCTCGAATTCAAGCCTTCTGAATGGAGAAAATCTGATTGAAAAAGAAGACCTTATTAAAGTTTATCAATCAGATTTCTCGATGACAATTAACTTTGGCAAAAAACCAACAAACATTTCACGCAAATAATGTTGTTTACAATATATATATATATATATATATATATATATATATATTGGTGTAACTTAACCAACTATTACACCATTTTATAACTTGATATAACATATAGCTTTTATCGATTCAACTGTTGAATTATATCTATATATTATCAAGATTATCTATGTCAAATTTTGTCAAAATTTAACAACAATAAGAAGGTAATCAAATTATTCATATTTTAATATATTTTGAAAATTTTATATTACGTTGATTTTAATCTATGTGAATGATGTAACAAATAATTTTTTTTATTATTATGAAAATTTGTACATATAATCTATATGAAAGGAACTTTCAATCCAACAGTGGATTTTAAGAAATTATTACTCAAGAAAGTTATTGAATTATGTAATACCCCTAAAATGTCACGATCCCTAGGTGGGGGTTTATGTTCATAGTGGTTGGGATTTGAGTTTGTGACAATGGAAAAGTCATGGTGAGGGTTTGTGATTGCGACAAAGTGGTGGTGAAGGGTTTGGGCTCTTGGTGGCAGCGAGATGGGTGGATGGGGGTAGAGGGGGTTGGGCTTGTGGTGGTAGAGCAAGGATTTCAAGGGTTGTGAAGAGCATGGATGTGAGGCAAAAGCGCGAGGTTAGTAAGCACGAAAATAATTCAACATCAATTCTAATTTAAATTGATGTTAGAATCTTAGTTCAACATCAGTCCAAACTAAAATCAATGTACAAATATGTTTTCTACATCATTTTATCTATACGTTTGTAACTATATAATTAAAACTAAAAATATAATTAAAATAATTGATCTATAAATAAAAAATTACAATAATTTAAAATTGATTAGAAACTAAAATTATGAATATCCAAAATATGTTCGTAACTATTAAGTTTAAATTTATATAAATATCATATAAACATATTGATTTATGTTATCACATTTGTCAATTATTTCAATAAATAATTTTATCAAAAACTCCTAATTTATTAAAATACTCACCAAAATTCAACTTTTAACTAACCTTACATCGCTCAACTAACTTTTCATCTTTTATCTGAAAAGATTTATTTCACAAATTTCATCTATATAGTTTGATAATTCCCAGCACCAGAAGAACAAGCACGGAGACAAGCATACCCTACCACACATGTTGCACAATAGATGGTCCAGTACGTGTCTCAAATCGACAGCTTTCTCTACTTCTAGCAGAACAACCCCTAGCTAGTTAGGTCCCAATTTTTATGCCCTTCAAATTAAATTAGCTGATACAGAATATAGAAAATACTTATATGTATTCAGATTGTTTGGGGGTGCTTTTAGTTTTGTTTTTTCAATTAAAATTGAAATTTTAATTTTAATTGAAAAACAATACCAAAAATATTTAAGATGTGTGTTTGAAAACATCTAAAAACTTGTACCTATGTTTTGTCTAATTTTTTTATTTTAATAGCATATTACATCAACACTTCCTAAACTTTTATCAAATTATACACAACCCATCATTTCTTAATTATTTTCTTGCAGAAATTATCCTCTTTTAAGTTTAAAAACATTATACTAACACCTTTATATGTTTGAAAATATTGATTACACTAACACCCCTCAATATTCCAGAAAATCTTACACTAGCACTGCTCTTACGAAAGAAGGTGAATAGGTTATAAAAGAAGTGAGTACTTATATAATTAAATGAAATCTCAGGTACTGTTGTAATTTACTCTCATTTTAAAGGGTCTTTGTTAATGTCAAAAAAATAATAATGAATTTTTTATTAAAAATTATGGAGATATTACTCATGTTGATTCAGGTAAATTATCAGTTTAATTAATGAGTATAGATATAAGTAATTGTTCTTATTAATATTTGATGAGGAGGATAGATACGGATATCTTAGTATTCATCTCAACTTATACCCAAACACGTATACATAATAGATTAAAAAAATGAAACTTATCGAAATCTAGTGTTTATTGTGTACTTTTATCATTATTCTTTTTTGTCATACCTAAGTCTCACCGCCCTGTGTGATTGCATGAAACATGAGTTGATAAGTTGTTTTTTTAAGATACCACAAGTTACATAACTTAATCAGTGTTGCAGATTAAGCAGCAAGGAATGTCATTGAGAAGTAGACTGTATATATATAACATCTATCTTTATTCATTGGAAGACTTAAATGGCATGTTTGATAAACTTATCTAGATCGAAGAGAAGAAAATAAGAAAAATGAAATGAAATAAATTTTTTCTATAAATTAGAATTAACTTATAATTCATATTCCTGTGGAGAGATATAGGGACAAGGGAAGGGTGCATGGGGTCACATTGTTCCCTCTAGCACCCCTACGGCAGCACTATTGTTTATTATATGGTCCTGCACTGTGCAGGAACCACACACTTCATGATCCTAGTGGGGGTGCTATTTAATTGGCTAGTAATATGACTCTTCAGATTACTTTTCAAAGAAATTTCCGTGTTGGACTTGTGTTCTGCAATCTAGCTATATATAGGTCTGATTCAAAGTCAATTAACTAACACCATATCACACCAATCAGCATGTTCCAGAAAAGTTAGCTAGCCTCCAATATGATGATAAAACTAGCAGCTCATGTATGTCTGTTTATGAACTGGCTTCTTTCACACGGACCCTGGTCTAAGTTTCCAGGACCTTAGATGGACACAATTTCATAAATGTGATTGATAATCTTTTCCAAACTGTGGATTAAAACTAAATTGTTTAGTTTATTGAAAAATTAAATTATTTTGGAACTGTCATTATATATATATAATTATATATATATATATATATATATATATATATATATATAATTTGTCTTTTGGGTTCCATAACCAAACTAATTATGTGTATGGATAATAGACTGTCATGTAAGATACCCTTGTCCTTAAGCGCACTGTTTTTATGCATCAAATTTATGATTAAAACTACTATGTTCTTTCTTTTCTTTTCTTTTTTATCAAACCCTACGATGCTCTTTATGCAAAGACGAGAACTACATCATTGTCTATTTGTTTTTTTTTTTTTTTTAATGTAAGATGTAAAATTTGATATTTTATCATTTTTACTATACATTGACATGTATTGGTCTAAATATATACTATTTCATTTTTTCACAAATATATTATTTAAGTATGTTTTTAACAATTTTTTTCATCTAAATTTACTAAATAATTACAATGGATTGTAAAAGGGTAAAAGAGGTGTTGGTAGTGACTGGCGAGTCCTCCTTCCTTCAAAGTTCAAAGTGAGGGACATAAGAGAAAATAAGAAATTGTTAAAAGATCATAAAAAGAAAAAAGCATGCCATTGCCAACACTTTGTAACATATCTTACCAAAACTTTTTGTCACTTTTATAGTACTGATATAGATTAACTAACTAACAAAATAGATGGTTAATACCCTAACCACGTTAGATGGTTAATAGGACAGGCAGCATATGGTCGTGGAATTCTTTAGGCCATTAATTGTCCAAGACTTTCTAATTATTTAAGGCCTAAAGTTTACATCTTATATAATTTTTATTTAGTATCAATTAAATTTATTAATTCGTAAACTTTTTATTAATGTTATTGAATTTTTATTACATTAAAATTAGTTTATTCTTTTGAATTAATGAAAGACTCATGGTTTGATATATAAAAAATTGTTTATTGTTTTTTCTAGAATTAATTAGAAACGACTCGTCTCGCCGTGACCTTCTCTTAAATTCTCAAAACTTCTTTCGCTCCATCCTGGGGTCGCATTTCTTTGGTTAATAAAATTCAAAAAGTTTATCGATCCCAGGAAATTCACATTCATAATAGACATATAGAAATTATTGTGCGTCAAATAACATCAAAAGTTTTGGTTTCCGTGTCTAAGGACGCGATCTAATAGATCGTTGTATCGAATAGTAGGATTTTTCATCGACATACTAATTACTATCAATTTCTAATTTTATATATAATTTTTAATAAAAATCATATATATCTTTCATCACTAGAAATAATCTTATTTGAGATAGATAAAATTATTATAAATCATAAAAAATTTCCTCTAAATATTTAATATAATTACATATTTAACACATAACTTAAAACTAATGACACTAGTTAATCCGTGTATTAAATGATATTTAAGTTGTGACTCTAACTTTTAATATTGTTTTCATTGATAATTGCAACTATTACTTTCTATAACTATGTGTCCCAGTCTGTAAAAAGAAAAACTATATATCCCAAAATTATTTAAATGCTCAACATTCTATCGTTTTGAATGCAGGAAGTGATCCAGTAAATTAGAAAAGTCTTAAAGTCGGTCATCAATTTTCAATTGATACGGAGACTCTTAATTGTGTTTTAGAATAGAAGATATTGAGGATCATCATCACTACTTTTTGTTTGCTTTTAAATTTTTGTTAAAATTAATTTTAAAATGCTAAAAAGATATTCAAATTAACTTCAATTGTATATTTTATATTTAAACGAATATGATAACCAGCATGTAAAATAAATTATGGATGGTAATGATACAATCATTAACTCGATTTCTTTAGGCTATGTTTGTAGTGATGAAAAGAAATGAATCGAATAAAAGTGTGAGGAATGAAAAGAGATGAAAAAGTGTATAAAGTAAAGTGATGTGATATAAATGAAAAAAATATAAAAGAAAAAAAAATTAAATTAAAGGGGTTAGGTAAATAATAAAAGAAAAATAAAAAAAAAATATTAACCAAAATGTCTACTATATCCCATTCTAAACAAATGTTCACTTTAACTTTAGCTGAGGCATATTTTTTTCAAAAAATAAATTTAAGGCACATAATCAATATAAGTTGCATAATCAATTATTCTATCAACTTGACCAAATTCAAAATTTTCAATGCCTATATAATTAATTATGCTAACGGGATAGTTGATTATGTACATAAAGAATCACAATGATGTTCTCATGATCAATTTTAGCAACTCATTATCATTGATGTTACGGTATTGATTCCAAATTAACTTTGGTTCTCTTTTAAGAACTGGTGCTCAGATTTAAAAGTGGGTCATGTTAATTTTTTTTAATAAAAAGATATTATGCAATTTTTTTATGGGGACCCAAATACTAACCACATAGAGGTAATGGGATGAAGAGAATAGGTGTTTTTGAGTTTTGAGGTTCTTGTAGTGAGAATAGTAAAAATGAGTAATGTGGGTTGCATTTTTTAAAAATAAAATAATTCTTTATAGAATAAAACACAATAAAAAATTGTGTTGTGCAAAAATAATATAGTAAAAAGTTTTTTTTAATCAATTTTTCAATTAGTATATAAAGCTTATCTACATAATTTATTTATATATTTTTTTAATCACTATTTCAATCAACATACTAAATAAACAAAAATAAATTCTCCACTTATTTTCTTTTTATTTAATTTTATCTATCCAAATAATACATGTTTTCTATTCTATTCCTCTTTATTTATCATTCCTTTTTTTTTTTTGGTCTCTAATTCCTTTCCTAGCGTTTAGTAAAACTAACTTATAAAGCTAGTTGAAAGCTTTAAGCTAACTAAAGTTTATAAGTTATAAGTTAGAAGTCAAAAAGTTAGAGACTTATAAACTAGATAATTTAATTGAAAGTTTGGTAACATAAGTTGATAAACTATCTCATAAATATAAAATGACATATTTAATTATATATATCATAGTCATGGGAAAGCCAACCTCCTCCTAGAAGGACAAACCCTAAGACCAATACTTGCACCCATAGGCTGAATACTTGAAGGACAATTGTGGACTATTCGAGGGAAAACAACCTCCTAGGAGGCCCACTCTTGAACAAAAGAGTTAGAAACAAGATTGATCTAATGATAAATGAGGTCTAAAATAAATTTTAAGAGAAATTTTTTACTTTAAATAAGAGAATTATGTTTTTAGTCTTTTTGTTAACATATATGACATTTTTGTCAAAATATGATATTTTTTTATTTTATAAAAATTAATAGAAAATATTTTTTGCTAGTGAATCTAAAGTTTGAGTTTTAATTGTTTTATTCTTATAGGTCAACTCTAGTTAAAAGCAAATACTATTGCTACAAGGGATCGATGACTATTGAGTATCGACCAGAGAGGTCAACAATGACCCCTTGATAAGTTCCAGATCTTAGTAAAATTAGGACTTCAATAAAGGTACTTATCCTTTGCTTTCACTAAAATTATTTAATGAACTTGCCCTAAAACCTAGCTAGTTTGTACTTGGATGAATGTTGTTTTCATATTTTGGGAAGAATTGTCCAATCTTATTTTGCATTTTGATAGGTTCAAGGAATTTCAAAGCTTCCAAACAACTAAAAGCAAGCAAAAAGGGCTTAAAAAGCAATCATGGGAGGTGTCAAAAGCAAATAGGCCCAAATTCCATCCAAACCCAAAGAGATCTTCAGCACTAAGCAATTAACTCGCTCAGGCAACCAACTCCAGTGCATTTGGCTCGACCAGGCGAGCTTCAAGTTCCAAGGAGATATACATTAGCTCACCCAAGCGAGCAAACATAGGCAAAATCACTCGCCTGGGCGAGTGAAGCTGACATGAGGCAGAAACCTATAAATATGGGACGAATTTGGAGGAAAAGGTTGTTCTTCTTTACTTCTTTGGCTACCTTGCTTCATTTCTTAGCTTAGGATCCTTGAAATTTGATAGTAGATTGTAACACCCCGGACGTCTCCGGTATGTTATCATCAATGATATACATAACACGCTATTAGCGTTTAGTAAGCGCGGTGCGGAAGCGATATAATCGTTTATCTTGATTACATTATGCATGGAATATAAAAACCACATAAGAAAGAACATAAAACAAGCCATATGCTGATCCAGATAAAGCATAACAACTATATAGGCAGATGACATAACACAAACTCATATAATCAGGAGGAAATATACTTTATACAACAAAACCATCTGTAAATATACATACTCAAAACAAGACCACAG
>PYAF01002852.1:33445-48709 GCA_007407185.1 Glycine tomentella | reverse complement strand
ACATCTATATAACGGGAACATCTCTTTACAAGGAGGCTACATCTGCTGATATAGGAACATCTCCCCAGGAGGCTACATCTATATCGCAGGAACATCTCCATCCTATCTCAATACAATTGCCCGAGGAGGCTACGTCTGTAGATATAGGAACATCTCCATTCGGGAGGCTACGTCTATATCACAGGAACATCTCATATCGAGATTTACTCAATCACATGTCATCTATCCTACTACAATAGGATACAACAATCAACCATGCAGGTAATAAACTAGGCAACCCATGGCCATACATAACAATCACCCAATCTCAGGGCATAACTAACAAAACAAGCATCATATATCAATGTACATCCATTTCCCTTTCACAGGGTGCAGCACAACAATCAGTAATCAGTCACAATACACAATTTTCACATATACATGTATAACCTTACACATAACCATCACCATATCAGGGTAATGGTAGAACACAACAAAGGATGCACAAACAAGAACCAAGAGCTTACCTGCTCTAGGCAACACACTGGCTCTCCCGGCCTCGTGGTCAACACCACCAGAGCTATCAAGCTCACGTCCTACAGAAACAAGAACACAAGGTATCAATAACGGTTCTAAGCCGTTAAACCGAAAGGAAACCAAAATTCCTTTCCCATAACCCATAACAATCACTTCACAAGTGATTCTCAGACCGTCAGAAGGATCCTACTCAGCCTACACAAGGCTCCAGAGTCTCTACCATGACTCTGATCAAAGCATATCCCTGCTTATACAGATCAATTCCAAACTTCTCATTAACATCAATATCAGCTTACACACAGTATCTACACTATCTCAGGAACAACTTTATCAACTGTTCTAAGGTTCATACTAGTCATATCACTAGCCTTTTATCTCTGCTCACATATACTCAGAGCCAAAATTAAACTTCATCAATAATGATAATTCAAGGCTCTAACTTCCTTAGAACAACCCTCTGAGCATAAAACTCTACAGAGTCCAAGCCTAATAACGGCTCTAACACCTCCAAAAACAGCTCTCAAGGTATTCAAAACCAACCAAAAACCCAAACACAGAATCAACGGCTAGAGCTCGAGTTTCTTACCTCTGCGTAGCCCAGACACACTAGGGAATCACTTTCCCTAAGGCAGATTGCTCAAACAAAGCTTCCTTTGCCTTTGATTCTTCGATTCCAAGGGCTCCCTTAGAAATCTCGATCTCGCCGTATACCACCTCTTGCCGAGAATAAAGTCGGGTCACTAGCTTATCTCGAGGCTCTGAACACTTTCTCAGTTGGGTCAGAGGTGTTTAGATGAGAAATGGAGAAGATACAAAGCTCTCTCTCTCAACAATGGTTGTTTCTCTCTCTTCCTCTCCTCCATTTTCGTCCAAATGAGCTTTATATATAGGCTGCCCGAAAGTCCCGCGCGGATCGCGTTGTTCCCACGCTGATCGCGCCATAACCTCGAATGACCCGCGCCATCAGCGCCGCACCCCACGCGGATCGCGTGAACTGGCCGTAAGAATTGGTCTGATCCAGGCTTCCCGCGCTGACCGTGCCAACTCTCGCGCTGGCCTCGCCACAGACTCGAACAACCCACGCTGTTAGCGCCATATCCCACGCTAATAGCGTGAAATGGCCGAAACCATTGGCCTGTTTCATGCATCCCGCGCGGTTAGCGCCAGACTCCATGCGGTTAGCGCCAGTTGTTCGAATCTGTTTTCTCCTTCTTCTCTTAAGCTTTTCTCTTAGGGATTCTAAAGCATGTTTATTACTCTTAATCATGGCTTAATCTAGGCTTAATCACATGCTTAAAAATTCAAGGTATTACATGTATTGTCCAGGATCCACAAAAAACACGTGATATGTGATGTGGCATTTCAGTACGCACGTCAGCCCTCTATGTCAGCCATGGCCCAAGAGCACGAACGCCTCACCCTTAACAGCCGAACTATTGGATTGAATAAGTTATCTCTAATACCTCATTATTTGAATATTAACGATACTATTGCAACCTCCTTATAATGTGACAAACACTCAATTATCTATAAGTTATAATTATCTACTATTTATTATCTACAAACTAGTAATTATCTACATGGGTCGAAATCATGAAACCCATCTTAACCACGTCCATCCTGAAATGGGTCCACTCTGGATTTTGATAAGTACAAGAGGATTTGGGAGGATCATTGATTCATTGTTCCTCCCAACAAGAAAACGACATTTCATGAACAACAACTAAAAAATAAATCAATGCAATTATTTTTCAATTATTATTCTTGCTGAATTTATCGTTTTCTTTCAGATTTAGCTTTTATTTCAGTTACTCATTTAAAATTCTGCTAAATTCACCTCTAATAAAGTGTGTTTTTTAGTAATTTGAGAACTTACACAAGATCAAGAAATAGATTTCCCCTCGTGGCAACCGGCAACCATATTGCTTGATTCAAACATTTTGGAATCGTGTTGAAGTAATTTTAGCCGAATTCTGTTTTTCAATTATTTACACGACAACATTGATACATGTAAAATGGATTTTAAAATGGCTGAAGCATAAATTTTACATAGCAATATACTTATGTGGTTGGTTGACGTTTAAATTAAATACCTAAAACTATGATATATTGGCATAAGTGCCATTTTTATTAATAATACATGCCTGACAACCAGAACAATTTGAGTAGGTTATATCATTACATCAAATATGAAATTTGAACAATTTAAGCATAATGCTTATATCGCTTGTATAAAATTAACCTTAGTTTAGTGTATTATCATGAAATTTCTCAAGCCAATTTAAGGAAGAAATATTATGAACCATCATGAAATTTCCTACTGTTTTGTTTTCCAGGAACTGGCTACATGACTTGGACCTATAAAGATTTGAAGCAGAAACATTTGACAGGGACCCTTCCTGTTTTTCTGATTTTCTTTGCTTTTTCCTTTGCTTTGGACTCTTGTTTTCTTTTGTGGTCTTCCAACTGTGATATTGCTCCTTGCGCTATCATATCTATCCTTGCTATCTTGTTCTTGTAATGTTGCATTTCTATTGCCCTTTTGTGCTCCCATTCACTCTGTAATTCCACCAACCAATGAGATTATGTTCATCAATATTTACAAAAAAGAAAAATAGAAATTGAGATGCAAACCTTCTTCCTGTCCATCTGCATTTTGGCTTGAATCTTACTATCACTCTCCCAAGCAAGGATTTTGGACTTTGTCTTCTCATACCTGATTTTTTCTTACAATGACAAGAATGAACTAAATCCATTACAAAATGGCACATTGGTCATGTTAGAGTGACAAAAATACAATTAATAAAAAATAATTAAAGAATTATGTTTAAGAAATGAATATTACCTCTTTTGAATCCTCTCTATCTTGGCCTTTTCCCATTGTGTTGCCTTGTCATTTTTGTGTTGTATTATTTGATTCCCTTTGTGATTTTGATAACCTGCTGCCGGGGATACACCACTTGGGCGTCTAGTAGGAATAGCACTTTCTGTTGTCCTAGCGAGTTCTTGTCCTAATGACCTTCTTGTTGAAATTTCCCCTGCCATTATATGTAACATTACAATTATTTTCAAAGGATTAGTTAGGGACAAAACAAAGATATAGTTTCTTAAATGTTCTTTATGTTGTTCTTCAATCAGAATTAAAATTTCATTTCGGTATCATATCTTGACCTTTACTGCAACTTTTACTATGCAAATTGCTGAAATGAAACTTTAATTCTAATTGAATAACAATATCGGAAGAATTATATCTATGTTTTGTCATTGCTTAATTAACTTGAACATAGATACAATGTATGGAAATATTCTAATTACCATGACTTGGTTGCCTAGATACTTTCCCCTCTTTTTCTCTCACAGTTTTGGTCCTTGGAAATTTGGGAGATTCTTTCATTTTCTGCAAATTAAGTAACCCTGCTTCTTCTAGTGAATGAATGGAAAATGCAGCAGCTGCAACTGCAGTTACACGCTCATCATCTGGTATGTGTTGTCGTGAATGTGGATCAGAAAAGGACACTCTTCAACAAAATAGCATTAGCTTTTATTAGTAATTAACCACTAAGCATGGATGGATACGTTTTTAGTACTTGAAAATAATATTTTTTTTTTAAATTAGTCTTTATGCAAATTTCATTTATAGTTAGTACTTAAAATTTATTAAAAAAATGTTTCTAATTCTCATCAAAGACAAAAAGAAAAAAGAAAATGAATTTTTTGAAAATTGTAAAGAACAAAAATGTATAAAATTTATCTCTGATAAAATTTCAACATACTTCTATGGACTTAAAATGATTACATAGAAAATCACAAATAAGACAAATAAATGAATATCAACGGCATCAGAATTCACTGCTAGGAAAGCAGGTACCTTCTTTGGTTGAGCCTATAATCCATTCTTTGAAACTTTTCCTTAATTTCCACCTTTGATTAGGTGATGTGAATGAAGATGAAGTGAGAGTAGTCCACAACATTTATAAAGCTGAAGAGGAAATGTGCACAAGCAAGCTAAAATGTGTTTTGCAAGCAGCCTCTAGAGGAGGCAAAGGATCTTTTATTAATTTCCATTTCTCTGATCAACACCATCATCACACATGCACATAAACCATTATCCTCAACTTGTTAGCACTTTTTGATGCAACCTTGCTTTCTGGCTTTCTTTCTCAATTCTCAATAAACTATAAAAAAACAACTTTTGGTGCATAATTTTTTAGTCTTTTAGTTATACATTGCGGATGATCAGAACAGAACCTTCACCATACTCTGCAGCTATTCCTTTTTCCCTTGGAATGGAAGGGTATAATCGCACGTTCACTGCTTGGCTGAGACAGTGATTCTGTATAATATTCTATATAAAAATTAGAATGATGATCTTGAATAAAAGTGATTTTAAGAATTATTCTTCAATCAAAGTATTTCTAAGAATTTTTCTTCAATAATAGATTTTAAATTTTTTTTCTTAATCTTTTATCTCTTTTAATCTATTTTTTTTCATCTTTGTTTTCAAATTAAATTTTAATATATTTAAATAAAATTTTCATTAATTAAATATATTATTAATAAAAAATCACAATAAAAATTATTTATCATAAATCTAAAATACTTGATACAAACAAGTAAGTGATCATACATTTATTGTCGAGTTCTCTTCGTCTTGAAAACTACTTTAGTGCATAGACATATTATTGTACCCCACTAGCACTATGTTAAAAAGGTAAAATTAAAAAAATTATTCAATCCCACCAAATATTTTGGTGTATTGTGTGACAACTTGATCCAAGATTTATCCATATCTAAATGTAAGCAAGTGCATAAAATTAAGTTTGTTACTATGTCAGCATATAAAACATAAACAGAGGAAAAGGCAGCCATGAAGTTAACATTTATCTACCTTATAATTAATATGAGAACATAAATTTACACAACATTACATTACATGTGGAATACACAATTAGAGCAGAACTGGATTTCCTTTATTTTTGCAAAAGCACAGGAAAACAGGACATAAATTATGTATTGAAGTGTCGCAAACTGCCTTAGGACCAATTTGGATCGCTTCATGTACATTTTGCATCTTTTTTTTTTAACCTCTCTAATATAAGGTTACTTGGTCATTTTTTTACTTTAAAACAAAAAGCACTTACAAAAAAAATTCTCCAATAAAGGAAAAAAACAGCAAACAGCATAAGTGAAAGGTCCTACCTTCCTGATTGAGGGCCAATCCTGAAATTTTATGGATACATAACAAAATATTAAATAAGACTCTCTAATAAGTATTTTAAAATAAACACGTACATTTATAAAAATAAATATATACTTTATTTCACTAAATAAAAAAATAATTTTAACAAAATTCAAAAAAAATATCACATTTTTTATTTAATTTTCTCTTATGTTATAGTCTATTATTAAATTTATATCTTAAAAAAATTACATACACATAAATATAAATATCTATATATAAAATAGGCATGACAAAATGATAAAGTGAAAGACAAGTTTGACTCTTTCAATCTCATCCATGCGGTAGGAAATATTTGATTTAAAAGAGAAGATGTTATATTTTTTAAACTCATTCACACTCCCTTCAAATTTTATCATATTTGCCTATTTGGATAAACTTACATGAAATTCATCTCATTTTAAAAACAAATAATTTATTTTTATATTTTTAAAATATTAATTATATTTATGTTTTATATTTGATCCACACAAAAAAAAATTACTAGTTCCATCATTGATAAAATATTGTTTCATATTAAAACTTACATATATTTTATTCTTTATTATAATATACTAATTTTAGTTTTATTTTCTTTTATAATTTTAATTTTTGTTTGTGTTTCTTCAATATGTTAATATATTAGAGGCATGGAAACTCATTCAATATGGATCCATGAGTGTAACAAGTTAGAAAAACTAACTAAAAGAGTGATATTTTAATCACACGTCACATTTTAATTTTAATTTGAATAAAAAAGAAGACATAAAATAAAGTAAAATTTTTAATTTGTTTATAAAAACAATATAGAGAAAAATTATTGCAAAACTATCATTTTTTTTTAAATTAGGTCCATTTTAGTTGTGGGCCAATGTCGTCGTACCTCTTTAGACGACACTCGGCGTTGACCTGGCTTGATTGAGAAGAAGGAGCTAGAGTTGGAGTCTCACCGGTAGCAACAACAATCTCAGCCTGAAGGTGATAATGTTAGTGTATGTGAAAAACCTTACAAAAAATATGATGCAGTAAAAGAAAAAACAATGTATGTAATATGCATTACCTTGCTTGACAGAGGAGTTGGAGCTGGAGCTGGAGCATTTCAATCAAAACCTGATATGAATATGTAAAAGAAACTTACCAACATGACTAAACTTTAAGTAGAAAACATAAAAAATTAATGAAAAGCTTAAGCAACAAACATATGAGTATTAAAGCTACTTGTGTAATTAACTAATTATGCATGTTTATATATCATAACTACTTGATGCATGAAATGCTGGCTAGTAGAACACTGATACCTGAGAAGCATTTTTTCTTCCTCTTCTCATCATTCTTATACAATTGAAAAAGAAAAATGAAATTTATAGGGTAAATTATCTTTTTAGTCATTAAATATTTTAAAATTTTCATTTTTAGTCTTTAATATTTTTTTACTTATATTTTAGTCCTTTGACTTTTTTTCATCCGTACTTATAGTATCTTAACTTTTTTTCACCCATATTTTTAATCTCTTAAAATACTAAAAACAAGGGGAAAAAAAGATAAAGAACTCAAAGTAATGAAAAAAAAGTTAAAAGACGAAAACAAAAATAAAAAAATTAAGGATTAAAAATAAAAATTCTAAAGTATTTAAGGACTAAAAATATAATTTATCATATAATTTTCATTTTTCTTTTTCAATTCTATAAGAATGTGAGGAGAGGAAAAAAAAAAAAGCAAAAGAAAAACATGCTAATTAGGTAACAGCGTTTCTACCAGCCAACATTGCATGCATCAAGTAGTTATGATATATAAACATGCATAATTAGTGAATTTAAAAATACTTTTTGTTTTCTCACATATCCTTGTGGTAGGTGTGTATATATATTTTGTTCATGCATTCAGTAACAGTAACAGTAACAGTCAACAGGTCAATCCTAAGCACTTAACCTTTAAATGTAGGAAAGTCAAGGCAAATTTTGTATAGTCAAAAATACTAAAATTATAAGTTGTTATTATCGTGGAGTCATTATATACGTGAATACCCTTTATGTCAATTATACAAGAGTAATGATGCATATTTACTGTTTAAGTGTCAGTCCAGACACGCTTGCAGGAGTGCGGACGGCAACAAAGAGTGTGAACAAAACGCGCTAGAGTTGGCACGTGCGTAGTTCAATTTCAAAACTCAAAAAAACTACGGTGCTCCACTTCAAATCAAATCAAACTCCGCTTACTCTGCTACTCCATGCCCCATCACTGACACATGGAACTCACCGAAGAACAACGACGCCAGGTAGAAGCAAACCGCGCCGCAGCGATCGCAAAACGCAAAGCATTCCTAGAATCCAGAGAACAACAACAGCAAAATCCCGAAGGAGAAAACAGCACCAACACCAACCCGAACCCATGGCACCTTTTCAAGTGCCAAAAGTTCCCCCTTTCCCCCAAACCCGAACCCCCAAAATTCCTCGCCAGGCTCGAAATATGCTCCCCCGATTCCTTTTCCATAACACCTCTCCCTCTCTCTTCCTTCCCTTTCCCTGGTCACCAACATTGCCTCAACACTCTAAGCTCCACTCTGTCACAACCACACGTACTTTACATTACTCACTCTCACTCTCAGTAACCAAACCACGATTTTTTTTTTATTCTCTTTACCCTAATTTCAATTTTTTATTGTCGGTTTCTTAGGTGGTGCCTTCGCATTACACGCAGACTAGTGAGGGCGAGAAGGTGTGCGTGTTCAAGCTGGCCGAGTACCGCGCCGTGCTGAAGCAGCTAAAGGCCGCGGCGGCGGCGGAGGTGCTGCTGGTGGAGGAGATCCCCTGGGCGACGTTCAACGTCGTGGAGTGCCTCTCGCGATCGTTCGCGGCTGGGCAGTGGGCGCCCGTGCGGCCGGAGCACCTGCCCGACGACGAGGTGGACCGCCTTGTCGGGAAGCTTCCGAGGACGCTCTTGGAAAGGTTGCTACCTTTCCAGCGTGATGGGCTGACTTTCGCGTTGAGAAGAGGTGCAAGGTGCCTCATTGCCGATGATATGGGCCTCGGAAAGACGCTACAGGTGCTGATTCTTTGGTCTTCTTTGCATTGTGGTGATTTGTGCTTGGTTGAATTGGGTGAATGTGGTTTTAAATATGATTGTTTGATTGGTGGTTGTTTTGTTTTGTGGATTTTTAGGCTATTGCTATTGCAGGGTGTTTTGTTGAGGAAGGGTCTATACTTGTGGTTTGTCCGGCTGTGTTGCGGTATTCTTGGGCGGAAGAATTGGAGCGCTGGCTTCCTTCCTGCTTGCCGACTGATGTCCATCTCGGTAATGTTTTGTGTTTTAAGCTTGTGGTTTGTGTGATGTTGTGTTTTGTTGTACTTGTTAATGATCAATGGCGGGGTTGTCGTTCAGAATTGAGAAGTGAAACTGGGAAAGTGTTGTTCTTGATGAGAATGTAGGGTGTTTGTAATGATAGTACAGTTCATGTGTTTGAAGATTGTGTTATTGGAAGTGTTGTGCTGTATCTTTTCTTAGGATGCACAGTGAAAAGATATGCGTCTTCGGATGGTGCACATGCTAAAGTTGGTTTGGGATTGGGAGATTTGAATTATAAGAGAAAAATATGGTTTTTGCATATGGTACTTGTAAGAGATAGAAAAATTGGTTATTGGTTAAGTGAATCATCCATTTTTTAAACATGGTTTGACTGTTTGAGCATTGTACTACGCATGTGGATGAGACTTGAGAGTTTTGTTCATTGGATGGTTAGTTAAGAGTGGTTTGCTGTTATGCACAATAAGATGATGATGATAAGTTGATGAACAAGTTGGGGCCTATTGGGTGCTGGCAACTTTAACTGCTTAGAAGATTCTTAGTTCAGGTGATTTCTTGTGCAGAATGCAGATTCAGGAACGATGAATTGGGGTTTTAGAAGTATGTTTGGAGTTACGTGATCATGGAAATGAATCCAACAGTGCTTTGCAACTTGGTGTGATTGCACTGTGCAATCAAGACCATGATTCTGCTGAAACTTAACAATGAAGCATGTGTTTCTGTTAGTAAATCACTGATTTAACAAATGCATTGTAGAAAGAAAGGGTAGAGGTCAAGAGGGAATGGGGATTAGTGCCTTATTTGATCAGTGCATGGATTGTGATCACTTAAAGCAATCAGAAAAAGCATAACTAGCTGTACACATGGCATAAGGCATGGCAATGGGATGCGCATGGGAGGATTTGGTTGGTTGGAATAGGGAAGAAAAGGGGAGGAGGGGAAGGAAAGAGAGAGAAGAGGCAGGAATGATCTGAGGAGAGGCAATTGCAGGAATAGACCAAAGTTCTCAATGGCTTTGGATTACCTGTATTTCTTTTACATTTTCTGTTTCTGTTTTCTCTGCAGTTGTGTTACTGATGCTGACATCGCATTGAGATCAGTAGCAGAAACAAGCTATACACTATATGTACCATTTTTCTCTTGGGATCTGGCCCAATTTTCTCTCATTTTGCCAAGCTAGTTCTCTTAGGAGTACAACCTTCTACTACTACTAGGCCAATAAATAAGATCTGTTATTTTTGTTGAGCTTTGGCTGTGATATAGGACTCATTGTTCCCCTCTGTACTCTTCTCCTTAAGAATTTCTCTTATAGCCAACCCCAAGTCCCAATAAAGGAGGAGGATTGTATTAAGCCCTTGACAACCAATGTAAAACTTATTGAAACCCCAAACAATTTTTCTTATAAGCAAGACTAGAAAAAGAGAGAGTGAAATCTACATGAATGCTCACCAACAGCTTTATTGTAGTATTGAGAATAAATTACCCAAGTACCCTTGAACTGAATATACAGCAGACTAAACTGAATTACCAAACAGTTTCCTCATGCCGATAACTTACCAGTGTGGCATGGCTATCATGTGAGCTGTTAATGGAAAGGCCATAGTGAGGCCCTGCGAGAACATTTTCTTTTTTGGATCATATTATCATTTTATTTTTCATAAGCTATTTAATTTAAGCTTATCTTTCTTCTAATGTTTCACATCATGTTGGCTTTGAAATCTATGCCATATTGGATTACTGTTATACAGTATACACAATGCAAGAAACCAACTAAGCATGTTCGTAAATACAAAATTGTATTACTGCTATACAGTATACATGATGCAAGAAACCAACTAATCGTGTACATAAATGAAAAATTGGATTACTGTTATACAGTATACACAATGCAAGAAACCAACTACGTGTGTACATAAATGCAAAATTGTATTACTGTTATACAGTATACACAATGCAAGAAACCAACTAAGCGTGTACTAAATGCAAAATTGAATGTTAAAGTTTTTTTTCTATATATATTCTTCATCTAAAGTAATTTTGTAGACTGAGTTCAATCCTAATAATTTGAAAATTTTGATGTTATTTTCCCTTTTTGTTGTATGGCTTTTTTATTCATGTCTTTGTTGCAAAAACTTACTTTCTTTTGCTAGCTAATTGACATTTACATGTTTCTTCAAATCCAGTTTTTGGCCATCAAGACAACCCTATATATTTAAAAAGAAGTCCCAGAGTTGTGGTTATTTCTTATACCATGCTTCATCGTCTAAGGAAGAGCATGCTTGAACGTGAATGGGCTCTCCTGATTATTGATGAATCTCATCATGTGCGATGTACAAAGAAAACAGAACCAGGAGAGGTATGCTATGTTTCCATTTGATTCTAAAATTTAAAACACCAAAAAGAAGTTTGCATAATGTATAGATATGGATGGATTTCCTTTGTATTCACTAGGATTGATACATATACATGTGACATTTATATATAGAGAAAAATGATCATAGAGTGAGAACCATTATTTGTATGTGTGAGTAGCATTGTATGTATTCATAAAGAAGAATCAACGATTCAATGGGCACAAGGGTGGGCCTGTTTCCCCTCCTTGAAAACTTCTTTGTACACACACACACACACACACAAACACATATATCTCTTTAATTTTTTATATAAGAGTTATGTAATGATATGGTTTATGAATTTATTAATATAATTATGCATGTTAAAAATTTGTTTATTTTTGGCTGCCCCTCCCTTGCATGTTTTCTGGCTCCATCCATCCCCATGTTTTTATTTCTGTAAAACACTGATTTTCCATGCCGAGCTAATTTATAATTGCTTGCTGAGAATGAAAGCCATTCAGGATTAAAGAACTCTTTGGATATTAGCATAAGCTTAAGCTTATGAAAAGTTTTGGGGACTGATAAAATTGGATTGAGAAAGGAGATAAAATTAGTGGGATCAGAAGATCTGGTTGGGGTTCTGGGAATCAAATAACTATATTTTATGCTCAGAGAGTCAGGAATCTAATATGCTTAGTTCAAGTTCATTTTCTTTTTGAAGAGCTGCTTTCAGGAGGCAGATTCATGTTCTTAATTTTTGCCTTGTAACTGTAATTTAGTGAATTATCTTTTATCTCTGTATCTTTTACTTAGCTAAATCCTGTAAGTTATTTGTAATTTGTCATCATATCTTTTGTTTTAACAGATACAGGCTGTTCTCGATGTGGCTTCGAAAGTCAAGCGTATAATTCTGCTATCAGGGACACCTTCTCTGTCAAGGTTGTAGCATAGGTCACAGAAAGCCAGCTGCATATGCTTTAAAATTAATAGTTATGGTTGGATTTAAAATGAAAAAATTATTTTTAATATTTTGGTTTTTGCTCCATATTTGTTAACTTACTGTTTTTGTTGTAATTTGGGTCCTCTGTTCATTTTTTATTAGTTTAACACTTAAAGTTTTCTTATATCGTATGCTGCATTTCTTCCTAGGTGCTCATAGACCATACGACATATATCACCAGATAAATATGTTATGGCAAGTATATTCACATTGAGCATTTTTCCATATTTAATTTTTTTTTCCTATGAAGCCTGTTAATGCAGTTTTCTGCAAAATGCTTCCATTTTACAGGCCTGGTTTGCTGGGGAAGACTAAATATGAGTTTGCAAAAACTTATTGCGATTTAAAATATATCAAAGGCATCCAAGGAAAATTTTTTGCGGTAATCCTGATAGAAAAGCACTTCATATCCTCTCTATGAATGTGGGCAACAGTGCATGTGGAATGTATGTATTTGTCTATTTGGTAATATTATGAGATCTGCTAGCTGCTAAGTAGTTATTTCTTATAACAGAAGAGCATTACCTTTTATATGATGTATTTCAGGATGGTCACTTGTGTTATTCCCATACCTTGGTTGGTATAAACATGACAAATAAGCTATGGTTATGGTTGGCTAACGAAAATGTTATAAAATTGTTATGTTCTCTATATTAGAAATAAAAAAAAGGAAAAAAAAGAGACTAATTCAAAGGTCTTAGGTTTTTTAGATTCTTTGATTGGAGCATTAAATTATTGTTTTGACCTCCTGTAAGTGTTGTTTAATACCCCATCATTGACATAAAGATTATCATCTTTTTAATCTTCTAGTTACTTGTGATGAGGGGATAGTGTTGAAATTTATATTTTTCGGATTGATAATTCTTTGAGTAGGAATTTGTTGTCAAGAAATTGACATAAATGATGGGATTGTGCTGCAGGATTATTCAAAGGGCGTGCGCTTGGAAGAGTTGAATGTGTTACTAAAGCAAACTGTTATGGTGGGATCTCATACCCATATTAATCATCTGATGAGTACTTCAACTTTTCATATTTTTTTCCTGGATGTCATAAATTACTTTTCTAGAAGCATTCTTCAGTTTTGACATCAGCTCTTTAAATGGCTAGTCTGGCATTTTGAAGCAATGAGAGCAGTTTTGCTTTGAAATGTGTGCAGCCAAATTGGACTCTCTGATGAATGTATTCTGATTGTGCTTTCTTTTTATTTAGCCAATCCCACCTAGTGGGATAAGGCTTGATTGTTGTTTTAATATTGATGATGTGATTACTCATAGGTTTATATCATTTCTTAGTATATAAAATGAGACCATGGAAACATTATTATTTTTAAATAGTTGTATTTGGGGTTTACATTTGTATTTTTCCTCAAGTTGTATTTAGTACTACCTCCGGTCCTATATATAAGCAACAAACAATATTTTTCTTTGGTATCAGTTTTCAAACTTATTCAGAGTTAAATGTCTTTTATAACCTTAATTTATTGCTAACTCTATTTACTAGACACCCACTCATTGGACTGAGTATTAACATTAAGTGAGATCATCACTTACTACATTTAAACTTAAGGGTACATTTGGAATAAATTTAAATTTATGGTAGTATTAAATGTGACCACCACTTTCCTTGGTCTTGATGATTTGTACTATATTGCTTATATATAGGACCAGAGGTAGTATATACAAATGTAACCCAAAATACAACTATTAAAAAATAATAGTTGTATTTAGTGTATAACAATACCAACTACTACTTATTTTGAAAAAATTCTTAGGTATTTCATCAGGGATGATTTAGATCCAGTGATTTTGATTTTAAATATCCATTTGGTTTACTGACTGCCACATATTACATTTAAATACTTAATACTGGCTCTTACATTGTTATGTCTCTTTGAATATAAGTGTTTTATGATATTTCTCCTTGATTGTAAAGAATATGGTCTTATTGTGTCTTCCATGGTAGATAAGGCGTCTGAAGGAACATGTGATGCTACAGTTACCTCCAAAACGCCGGCAAATTATAAGACTGTTGATAAAAAGATCGGATATAGTTGCTGCAAAAACTGCAGTTGGGGTATTCAATATTGATGCCTCTGAAACAGAAAGTGAAGACGTGCCTTTAGAAACGTTGGATGAACCTGATGGTATTGTTAAGGAATTTTTTGCCTCTACTGCAGTGAGATGTTGGATTTGTATGTCAATTAATCAATGTGTCTCATGGTAGCTTTCGGTTCATCATTGTTTTAGTAGATTGGATGAAATTGCATAAAAAAAATCCAGAGAAGGCAGGCTCAAAAGCTTTTAAAATTATTATAACAATGAATTTGATTGCTTATCGCATGAATAACTAAAAATTTAGTCCCAAGTCTAGAATTTACTTATGATACCAAAAAGATGAATAATACCAACGATTTGAAGAATATCCAATAGGACCGAAAAAAAGTAGTAAATCCAATTGCAACCTTCATTATCTACATTACCAACCTACTTTTGAACTGTAAAAAATTGGAAAATAAACTAAAATTTCATATGCTTGTCAATGTTTGCTTGTACTATTAAAAAAATGTTGCTTGATAGTTTTTTTTTTTTTTGTTCAAAGAAAATGGCCATGCTAATTCCCTTGTTTCGAGATAATATTTCTAATTTTGTATGTGTTTATAGTTTATATAGAAAAAACAGATATGCTATGGCTGTAATACTGGAAGATTATTATAGAGGTTTCTTCATTCATCTATTCTACCTTTTTTCAGGAAAGCTTTCTTATCAGGAACTTGGAATTGCGAAGCTTTCTGGTTTTCGTGAATGGCTTGCCCTCCATCCAATCATTGCAGGATCAGAGAATGCTTCAAAAATGATAATTTTTGCTCATCATCACAAAGTTCTTGACGGAGTACA
>PYAF01002852.1:17705-33345 GCA_007407185.1 Glycine tomentella | reverse complement strand
TTTATATCTAATTTATGATATAAAGTTTGTCTTTCTGAACCATTCAGGTGTTTTTATGTGAGAAAGGGATAAGTTTTGTGCGAATTGATGGAAATACTCTTGCCAGAGATAGACAATCAGCAGTAGTCTCATTTCGGTCATCACCAGAGGTATCACAACCTTTGCATTTTTCTCCCCAAGTTATTGTGTAAATTTTCTGTTCTTTCTTTTGTTTCCCTATTTATGATATTTTTCTATTTATATCACTTTATTGTATTTGGAGTAATAACTTGTAATTTTTTTATGCCCTAATTTTCCTATTGCACAAATGAAAATTTTGAAGTTGCATTATTATCATTTTCTATTTGCCAAATTGATGTGATTGTTTTTTTATATAGTTGTGGGCATGCATGGATACTTTACAGATTTATTAATAAACAAATTAATGTCACATTTAAGATCAAGTCTGGTGCTCCACTTATTAAAAGCACAATTTGTTGTGTATGTTAAAAAAAATAAGAACCATGTAATTCCTAAAATCAACCATCTTGAGCATTTCTGTTACCACCAAACAAACTACCCTTGATTGCCCCACGCCCTACTTTCGTATGCACTTACATGTGACATGTTCTAACTTCCTTGTCATCTATATCATTTAATCAAGGTTGAACTGTTTTGCCTCTTCATTTAGGTTTACCTTGACTTATTATGAGTTACATTTATGTCAGGTTAAAATTGCAATAATAGGCATTCTAGCAGCAGGTTTTGGACTTGATTTCTCAACGGCACAAGATGTTGTGTTCTTGGAGCTACCAAAGTGCCCAACCATAATGCTCCAGGTTCTGTTTGATGGAATGTCACGTCATTAATAAGTTTGTATTTATAACTATTTTTGAGATGTAGAATTGGAATCATATGCCTGTGACTTGTGTTTTCTCTTGTGACACATTAGATAAACATTCATTGATTTGAAACAGTGCAAATGAAGTATCAAAATAAGTGTGAAAGATTCTGCAGAAGATTGCATATCCCTAAGTGCAGAGAACTGATTAATGATTAGTGTAGCAAAAGGAATAAAGTAGTCCTGTTGCTGTGTGATATACAATGATGAAGCTGTCTTTATTATGTCAATACCATGCATGGAATGTTTCTCAATCTCTTGCTGGATGTTTGAATGGCAGTATTGTTGAGATTATGGACATATCTAAAGATGACTTTCTCTAAAGGAACAAAAGGAATGAACACTTAGGTGCATCTGCACAAGATAGTTGATAATATTTTATTGCAAAATTTGAACTGGGTCACACTAAGCTAATAGATCCAATGGAACTAATATTCATCTTTCTTCCAACAATAATCATGCCAAGTGTTACATTTGATGCAGTCTTTTTTATCGTGAAACTGATGCAGTGTTGATAATTATCACCGATCAGAGCACATGCATTTTTTCTTAAAAAATTTATGGCAATCACATACATTTTTGTTTGATCTATTCTTGTTTGTTGTATATGATAGCTCCATTATATGATGAACTGTAACATGTGGTTTCCTGATATTGTATCTTATGTAAATGTAAATAATGTTAATGTTAATACATTTTGAAGGCTGAGGATAGAGCTCATCGTCGGGGACAAACAAATGCAGTTAATGTATACATATTCTGTGCAAAGGTGATTAGGTTCTCGTTTCTGAAGGTTTGGGATTAGGGCTTGTTGTGATATTATGCCTAATGCCTCTTACAAGCTGCATTTGTTGGTATGACCAGGATACCTTGGATGAATCACATTGGAAAAATTTGAACAAAAGTTTGCAACGTGTTTCATGTACAACTGATGGCAAATATGATGCGATGAAAGAGATAGAGGTATCATGTTTATGCTTTTCACTGTTAGCTTCATATCGAAAAGCACTACGTTACTATCTCCGTTTCTATTTATTAGATCCAGCTTTTTAAACATGTTTGTTCCTTTATATAAGACCCAATTCATATTGTCTCATGCATTAATTATTTTTAGACTAAAAATACCCCTAATTAAATGAGAGGTTATATTAACATGCATTTAGAAGAGAGAGAAGCATTAATGACAATGTGGTATATTTGGAAAAGTATATACATTTAGGACAAATTTATTTTCATCAACTAAGTTAACTACTTTTCTTAATCTTGATGAATTAGGTAATGGGGTCTTATAAATAGGAACGGAGGTAGTATTATTTATGGGTCTACCATTTATTTCAAATTTCTAACAGCTTACCATTAAAAGATTTGATTTGACTACATATTTGGAAAACAAATTTTTAAGCATTTAGTTTGTCCAGAGTTGTAACGCTCCTTGATCCTCATACTCAGTTACAATTTGTGTACTTTTTATGCTCAATGAAATGCAAATGAATACCCTGTACAACTCCTGCAATAAATAAATGGATTGGAGGCCTATGGGATGCAGATGAAATCCCTTTCCAACTTGTGAGATTAATAAAACATAATCTTTCCAATTAAGAACATTTCATGAGTTTACTATTTAGTTCAATTCAATGATTTATATCTTGATAGAATTTGAGAGAAAATGTAAAATAGATTTTATCATTGATATGAAAGACTAAGCCAAGTTACAATGAACTGTCACTGTCAACTCTATATATAGAGGACTAACAAAAAAATGATTCAGACGGTTACTGATTAACGATGGTTAGTAACTCCTAACTACCTGACAGCTCACTGACAGTTAACTGACAGCTTGCTGTTGACAACTGTGACTAAGTAAAAATCATTACACTTTACTTAGTGGGAGTAAGAATACTCCAATATATCTCATGTTGTCAATAGAGTTTTTCGACCTGTTGGGATATTATTTTGGTTTCAACACTCTGTAAGTTTTTCCTGTGAAAGCTTGTCTTAGAGTTTTAGCTTCTGATAACCTAGTAAGGTACACTTTCTGTTGCCATTATATGAAACAAAAATGCTTGATATTTTGTGATGTGTTAGAATTTTTTCCTCCCTTGTGTAACATCTGCTTCTTTTTGGGGATATTTGGTGGCAGGTTGAAGGTATTTCTTATTTAGACTCATCTTTGAACAGTGATAATTGTGAAGAGCAATCTGCGCACAAAGATGCTGTAGGTGAAACACAATTGGATAAGCAACTTTCTGCAGTAAATTCAAATGAATCCGAAGCAAATCAAGATGATAAATCTGATGAGACTTTTGTTAATAACTCAATTCAGAGTTCTAATAATATGGTAATGCACTGGTACTTGTAGTTTAGACTTAAAATTGTTTTGCCTCACTTTAGCATGGTATCTCATTGTCTTTGTTTATTCACTGTATTATTTGCTTCTTTTTTTTTTAATTATTCTAATTTGTTGCTAGAATAGGCTGAAAATATTTCCTGCCAAGATTTAGGCAAGGCTTCAGTACTGGATGGAACTTGTGATGTTGATGTTTTTGATGCCATGGAGAGATGTCCTGAAAAGAGTTTTAAAGACGGAGATCAAGTAATACAGGTACACTTTCATTTGCTGCTTTCTCATGGGGACTGCAGTTTGTTCATGTCTGTGTCTGTGAGTGCTTAATGGTCTTATTTTTCAGTTGCAGGATATGAAAAAAGTTTCAACAACAGAAGCAGATGACAACCAGTCTGTTAATCCGGTTGAAGTCGATGGACCTTGTTCGAATCAAGTTGATTTTCTGCGATTTGAGGTGAAATTTATTTTTAAAAGTTGTTGGTTGATGTTAGAATGAGTCAGTCCATTGTACAAGAAAATTGATGTCCATTAGGCATTTGACTCATTGGTTATCACTCTACATGATTGAAGCAAAGTTCAGGAAACAAATTTATGTTTATTTGATTTTTGAAATTGCTATGAAGTGGCAACCATTTTTTTTTTTGCTCAGCAAAATATATATATATATATATATATATATATATATATATATATATATAAGAAAGGAAAAAGGTACAAGTAGTACATTTAAAAAAAATACAACCTATCAACAAGCAAAACAGAACTGTGGCTGGCTAATACATGCATTGTGCATGGATTAAAAACCCAAAGGTCTTGCTGAAGATAAGGCTCACACCCAACCACAAAAGAAATTCACTTCTGTTAAACCCTCCCCATAGCGCAGAAACCTTCCCTAATATGGCTAGACCAATAGTGGACAGGGATATTAAATCCTTTCTCCAGGTTAGATAACCAGGAACAGCAGAAAAATAAGGCATCCTCCAGCAGCTTATGTCCATTGAAGCTGGCACCATGGAACACTATCCGATTTCTGTGGTGCCATATGCACCATGACAAAGCTATCCACTATATCTGCCATCTCTTGGTCCTAAGATCATTGGGACTGCAATGGGTGTGCTGTAGGAAATGTTCTTTTGGGTTTATCGTGAATACCCCTTGAATGTCTATCCAATCCATCGACTCCCACCATAACGGCATAATCTTAAAGCAGCTGAAAAATAAATGGGGCGCGTCCTCATCAGAACTCCTACAGAAAGGGCAGCTGATATCAGATAAAGGTATATTCCTTATACTTAGATTCTTCTTGGTAAATGATCTCTCAACAGCCTCCAGGCAAAACATGAGGCTTTACTAGGGATATTTAGCTTCCCCGGATCTATGAATACCACTTCCTGGTTCTGAATGTTTGTCTCCTTATTCAGCAGTCTATATGCGCTTCCTATCGTGTGTTTCCCACTCGGATCTCCCTCCCAGCTCCAAGAATCCTGCAGCTGATCATGTACTTGCAGACCCTGTAATTCTTCTAAAAAATTTATAGCTGCTGCTATTTCACCCTCCATAAAGCACCTCCTCCATCTAAATTGCCATTCCCATCCTTCTTGGGAAGAAATTCCCATCTGTTTACTGTTCTGCTGTTGCTGAGAAATTAGAAATAATCTAGGATATTTCAGCTTCATAGGGACTCCAGCATCCTTCCAATCATCCTCCCAAACAGCACCCTTGAGCCACACCCTAACTTCCATTTAACACAATTGTTAAACCATCCCTCCTCTACATTTGAATTACAAATGCTACTCAAGTCCCTCCACCAAATTGACTCACTAACAGATCTTCTTGAGTCATCCAGCTTCCTCCAGCCTCCGTACTTTGAGTCCAACACTTGTGCCCATAATTCCCCATGATTATGGATCAGGTTCCACCTCCACTTTCCGAGCAAAGCGAGATTGAACTTCACAAGATCCCGGATTCCCAATCCTCCTTCTCCTTTGGTTGACAGACCTCAACCCAACTCACCCAAGCAATCTTCTCCTTATCATCACCACCACCCCACAAGAATCTCCTCTGCAGCCTCACCAACTTGTCCACCACCTACTTTGGAATCCTGAAAAAAGAAAAGAGGAATATAGGAATCGAGTTAAGGACTGACTTTATGAGAGTCACCCTTCCCCCGAATGAGAGATAGTTTTGCTTCCACTTAGCTAATTTTTTCTCACATTTTCTGACTAACGGAGCCCATGTCTCACACTGTCTTGGATTGGCTCCAATAGGGATCCCCAGGTAAGAGAAAGGTACAGATAACACTCTACAATTCAGGTAACTAGCAGTTCTACTAATCCATTGGGAATTTACTACAAATGCCCCAAAACTACTCTTAGCAAAAATAATCTTCAACCCCGACACCAGTTCAAAGCTCCTCAATAATACTGTAATAGTTTGAACGTTAACCACCGTTGCAGCCCCAAAGAAAATAGTATCATTTACGTACTGTAAGAGGCTGATGTCCACATTCTCCTTCCCAACCTTATAACCTACATAACTGTTCTTGTCTTGTGCTTCCCTCATGAGGCCACAGAGACCCTCTGCTGCTATATTAAATAAGAAAGGAGCAAGTGCGTCACCTTGTCTTAGTCCTCTTTGAGGTATAAATTTTGCTGTTGGACTCCCATTGACCAAAATAGAAATTGAGGCTGATTTCAAACATCCCTCCATCCAGCTGATCCACTTAGAACAGAAGAAAATCCCAGCTAACTGAATCATACGCCTTCTCATAGTCAACTTTGAAGACAATGCAGCTTCCATCTCTCCTTTTTGCCTCATCAACCACCTCATTAGCAATAATGACACTCTGTAACAAATGCCTCCCTTCTATGAATGCGGATTGGCAATCATCTATTATAGCTGGCAGTACCTTCTTCAATCTTAAGGACAGCACCTTAGCCACTATTTTAAGCACACAACCTATTAAAGAAATAGGTCTATATTCGTCTAAACTCATTGGGTCATGAACTTTAGGAATCAAGGCTAGAAATGAAGCATTACCTCCCTTTGGAAATACTCCATTCACAAAAAATTCATCCATGATTCGAAGTAAGTCAAATTTAATAACTTCCCAGAATTCTTTAATGAACTTAAAGTTAAGTCCATCCGGTCCAGGGCTCTTCTCACTCCCACATTCCCACACTGCATCTCTCACTTCCTTCACATCAAACCTTGCCACCAGAAGGTTATTGTGTTGTTGATCAAGGACCTTGAATTTAACCCTATCTAATTTAGGCCTCTCCCACATTGGTTCTTCAAACTTCCTCTTGAAGAACATTCTGATTTCCTCTTTGACCCTGCTAGGTTCCTCCAGCCAGCAGCCATCAGCCATCTACAAGAATACCTTTGACCAAGTTATTCCTGCGTTTCCAATTGACTGTCATATGGAAAAATCTGGAGTTACAATCCCCTTCCTTGATCCATCTAGTCCTAGCCTTCTGCCTTAGGATTGAGGCATGTGACCGTGTTGCCTCCCACAATTCTTCCTGCAGATGTTTTCTCCTTTTAATTCATCCTCATCAAGCTGTCTTGTGTTGCCTTCCACTTCCAACTTGTTATGCTCCAATTCTACTCTTATTAATCTCTGCTAGATGTCACCAAATTGCTGTTTATTCCAATCTTTAAGTTTCTGTTTCAGTCTTTTGATCTTTTCTTTTAACACATACCCTCCCCAACCAGGGATCAAGCATGTATTCCATCTTTCTTTAACCACCTTCCTGAATGACTTGTCTCCAAACCAGCATCCAGAACCCTAAGTTTTGGGGCCCCAATCAGCATAAGATGCTCTCAGCAAAATAGGACAGTGATCAGAAAAATTGCGATCCAAAGTAATTAGAGTTGTGCCTTGCCACTTAATCATCCATTCTGTAGAGACTAAAGCTCTGTCCAACCTACTTTAAGCAGACCCATTGGGTCTGTACCAGGTGAATTTCCTCCCTACACTCGGCACATCTTCAACCTCTAACTCTGCAATCCATTTGTTGAATTCCTTTATTATTCCTTCATCTGAGTTTCTTTGACATAAACCCATTCTCTCCGACTGTCTTCTGTCTTCTAATGTTATTAAAATCACCTATTACACACCATAGACCCCCCATACTTCCAAGTCTCAACTGTCTAATTTCCTCCCACAAGATTCTTTTCATTGCTGCCTCGCACGGTGAGTAAACATTCACAATAGAAACTCTTACATCAGCTGCAACCCATGTCCCTTCCAGGTATATGAACCCATTTCCCACTACTTTCTTCTCGAGTTTAAAAGCATCCCCACTCCAGATGCACAGGAGTCCTCCAGCTCTATTACAAGAGGGCTGAAATTCCCAGCTAACATCAGAGTCACCCCATATACTTTGGCAAACCATTTTGTCTATAGTTTTCTTTTTGGTCTCTTGTAAACAGAGCATATCCACCCTGTCTTTATTGACCATTTTTCTAATAGAGGCCCACTTGATACCCCTCCCCAACCCCCTTACATTATATGATAGAATCTTCATCATAAAACATCACTGTTTCCCATCCTTTGAACCTCATTTCTGTCTCTTTCTTCCATAACAGTCATCAACTGAACCATTTCTTCCTGGTTGCTACAGCTTGTACCCAGCAAATTTGCCTAAGCCCAGTCACTAATAGGTTGTTTTTCCCACTCACCATTTGTAGGACTACATACATCCTTTCCAACAGAGTGGATTTGATTTGGCCTCTCCCCCCAATCCACTATACCCTTCAGCCCGCTGCCTCCCAACAGTGTAGGGGATGTTTCAGAATTAGCTTGGGCAGTCTGAACCTCCTTGCCTTTAGAAATATATTGTTGCAGACCTGGCCCAGAATTTGTTTCGAAAATGTTTATGATCTCTGACTCCTTTTTGCACCACTTATTTCTGGAGTACACTTTCAGCTGTGGGTCTGGCCCATTATTTTTAAGGCCCATCTGTCCACAATTATCTCCTAGCCCTTCCTCACAACATGTGTTTGTGGGTCCCATAGGTACCCAACCCTTATCCTTACCCACTGTACCACCTCTGACTCCAGCTCTTTTAATTCAAATAAATGAGACACATGTGGGTCCCCCTCCATCCTAGTGCCTCCACTTTGACTGCTGAGTGCTGACTTCCTCCATCTCGCAGAAAGCATGTGCAGATCTTTCCTCCTTCTCGCAAAAAGAATGCTCAGAGCTTTCCTTTTCCGTTTCCACAGCTACCTCTTGTGCTTCCGTGTCTGCGACACTGCTGTCAAGGCCCTGCCACTGCTGTACGTATGTCTGAATTTTGCTGGCCACGATGGATGTGTCGTTCTCCTTGGCGCAGCTTGTGGTAGTTTTACCCAGCGGTTCTTGTACAGGACAAAGACCACTAGTCGCACGCTTCTCTCCCCCCTTGTCACTGTGATCTCCCCTCTCCCCATCCGCCGTCGAAGCTGTCGCCGGGGTCTCCACCACCAACAGAACCTCCTTTGATGACTCACTCACTTCTGAACAGCTCTCGTCAGACGTTACCTTGTTGGAGAGAGACCCGTCAAACCTCCTGTTGCTACAGAGACACCTACACGTACTGTAACCTGCCTCTTCAACAATATGTATATTATACTCGATAGCATGGATGGATGCCGTCACCTTATGGTTGATCAAGGGAGGCCAGAGTTTTGATGATGACCCGATGACCCGTGCTCTGTCCATGCAGTGGAGGTCATCTCTGATGTCATCTACATCCACCACGTCACTCACCCCTGCCACAATTTTGCTAATATTCTCCATGTCCCAAGCATGGAGTGGAATACCCCAACACAGGACCCACACCAACCGAAACCCAGACCTCAATGATGGGTTCCATTTTTCCAATGAATGGAACATGGATAGACCACCTCCAGTTGTTCCCCCGCAAAGTTCCTATGCTTTTGAGTCGCTAAGCCCTGCGAGGATCACCATGTCACCGCCCAGGTATTTGGGATTGATGTCCTCTCCCCTGTCCCACAAGAACTCTTCCTCCAGTCTGTCAAACACCGTCAACCTCTTTAAATGGCCAACCCAAGCGTCACTGAACCATTTTCTTTTCTCCATTGGGATATCTAGTTGGATAGTCGAGTGAGAAGGCGTCGCTTGCATCTGCAACTAGGACCATCTCTTTGCTGGGACATGATTGTTCGATGTCATTGCTCGTGCATACGAAACTCTCTGAGGCTGAAGTTGAGGAAAGGGAACACGTTGGGAAGAGTCTTAGTCGGCTCTTGTATTGTTCTCTGTCACACACCTTCTTTCTCCTTCCCTGTATACGTCTCACTTGCCAGCCCCTGCTTGTATTGATCCCCCAAACTGGCTGGTTTTGCCATCTGCCAAAACCTGTCGTGTTTAGGGAGGTTCACATTAATTTCAAACCCCCAATAACCAAGCTATCCAGTTGATGCTCCGGTAATCTTATGTCGTTGACCCCTTTGAATCAAGCAAAACCATATCTGCGTCCACTCTTATTCCTGTTTTTTGCAATATAGATCTCCCTGACATCACCCCACTTTTTGAACTCTAACCACAATTCCTTTTCCCCTATATCTTCAGGAAAATGAGTAAAGTAGAAGGATGAGACATCAGCTGCATCCCTCCAATTTCTCCTCCATTTGTCCCCTCTTAATGGTGCCACTAGATTTGCAGAGTGCCTCCCGTACCCATACACAACATTGTTGAGACATGGTGTCCCCCCAGCCCCCTCTCTGTAACTGTTTCTATTTCGAACTCTCACCATTTGATAGAACCTGAATCTCAAGTGGCAACCATTTAATGTGACTTTTGACGTTTCTGATGTTTTTGAAGCTTGTATTAGAAAGAATATGGGAGTTTAAATGGTGTGATTGTAGTGAGATATATGCTTTTCTTTGGCATAATTTTGGTTAGAGTAGAATGCACACTTTTTCAACTGTGGGTACAGTTAGTTACCTTTGGTGCTATGCATAGAGGTTGGATTGTGCAATCAGTCATTCTTACAAATACGGGAATAACATTTGCTTCCTCTTCAGGTGAGCCCATACACTGGAAGGATCCACTTGTATACTTGCATTTTAGGTACTGATAAAAGACCACAGCCACTTTATGAAAATTTTCGACCAGAGGAGCTTGAGTTGTTAAGTTCTGTTGCTGATGATGAGAAACAGGCGCATGAAGAGAAACAGGAAACAGAGTTTGTAACTGTGAAGGACAACCCTGCATATAGGCGTGCTCTTCTGGCTTTTGCAGAAGAGTGGAAGAACTTGAGGTCAATTGAACGCAGGAAGTTACTTGGAAAACCATTACAACTTCCTTTGGCTGTTGAATTATGCTACTTGAGTGAAAGCAATAACCACAACAACAAGGTGAGTATTGTCAAATTGAATTGTTTTTAATGGATAAGATTATTTTTCATAAAGTTAATCCATGCTTGCTACTATCTTTTTGCTTCTTTATATAATGTAACAGAAGTCTATGATTGACAGGGATTATTAAATGGTGGAAGTAAAAGACGCAAGACGCCCTTAATGGAGATTAGCTATCCTTTACCATCAGATGCTGTTTGGAGAAAGGTATATTTGCGAAGTGGCCTCGGTAAAAAGGAAAAAGAATACACTCAAGGCTGGAGTGTGACAGATGAGCCACTCTGTAAGCATTGTCAAAAGCAGTGCCTGTAAGTCCTATACCAATATATATTGCTTATTTTTTAACCAGTGTTTAATAATTAATAACTCTACTTTCAGGGGTAGCAATGCCAAGACACCTGAATTTTTTGAAGATCTTTTTTGTAACCTTGTCTGCTATGAGGAGTATCGAATGAGAACTAGCAACAGATTCCTCCGTGAGGTCAGAACATTAATCATATTCATTCAAAATAAGATGTGGTTTACTAATTTTGCTTTGTTTGATGTGTTCAATCTTAGAAACAGTATTTTGTAGCTTTGTCCTGTCTTTGAGCTAGCATTAAATGTACTTTTTGAGTTGAGATCTTCAGGAACTTTTCAAAATAGAACATGGAGTGTGCACAAAATGCCAATTCGACTGTCATAAGCTTGTTGAGGATATAAGACCTTTGCCGTTGGAAAGGCGGCGTGAGTACATAGAGAAAGTAGCACCAAAAGTTGCTAAACGGAAGAAAATGTAAGTCTGAATAAGAAAGTTAAATACCTAAGGTCAATTCTCTTGTGTTAATAAATAATATTATAGGCTTGTTAAAAGACTTGCTTTACTATTAGAGTATACATTACTCGCTGATGTATTTTTGCTTTATTCTTAGTTAGTGATAGTTATCAATAGTCTGTTAGGACTAACTCTAAGGTAGACTTCGTTAATCTCAGTGCACTAACTAAAGTTAAGTTCTTATGTGTAAAGATATAATTACTGTTCCTCACCTGAGAACAGTTACTCTAATGTATACTGAAGAGTGTTTTTAAACTTGCTTGTTAACCTTACACCAACAGTTTTCTGAAACACTACTTGATCATCTGCAGGTTTGAGAAGCTTGTCAATGAACCAACTGAAGGCAATGCATGGCATGCTGACCATATTGTTCCAGTATATCAGGGAGGAGGTAGAATTCATTTTAAAGTTTAATCCGACTTGCTTTTTAGGAAGAGATATAATATCAATTTCTAGTTATAGTGACCTGATTTTCCTATAAATGACCAATAGATTGTGTTTCAGACTTAAACTTTATTTGATAATATGATTTTGGAAGCAATCAGTGTTAAATACTCTGGTACACTTTCGACGAAGGTTTTAGTTGGCTCAATGGAAGTGTCAATATAGAATATTGGTGCATGTGAAAAATCCATGTAATCTGCTTATACCTATGATTTAGGGATTAGGATTTAAGTCTCTAAATAGTAAGAGAACGGTATGTATCCATAGTAGTCAATAGCATGCTGTAGCAACTAGAGTTCAAATAACTGAGTCGTTTTCAATAATGGCCACTGCAGCCACAATAGTGGCCTATATAGCGGCTTTTCGCATGCTGTAGCAGTGCTAAAAATTTCACGTTGAGATGTTCAGTCCTTGGTGTGAGGGGAATGTGTTAGAGATCTTGTATTGATTAGTGATATGGCCAAATTAAAGTATATAAGTGGAGGGCAACATTCATCTTACAAGCCGGCTTTGTTGGTGTGGTTAGGCCAAAACCCAAATTGTAATAGAAACATAATATGATTTGAAACTCTTCTTCCTTGACCATTCACACAAAAAGTTACCTTGTTTTGACCTCTATTACTTCACGCTTTATAGGACTCCCCCCCCTTGCGTGTCTTGTTCTTTCTTCTCTGGACTTCCCAATTCATATCATTTGTCTAATGTTCATTTTCTATTGATTTCACCATCATCTTTCATTTTTTTACTTCGTTACTATGTTCAATTGTTCTTGATTATTGACTGACCATTTAATGTATCCTGAATGAATAGAACTGATTGTGATCTCATTTTGTCATCGTGATATTTTATTTCTTATTGATACTAAAAGAATCCTTAATTGGTGGTTGAATTGATCCAGATGTCATTACATATGCTCCAGAAGGCTGACTCATTTAAGATTTTTATAATTTTCTTCCAACTGTACGTTTGGCTAATTTATTGTTGTGTTTCTAGTGTTATCATATATGTCCTTTGCTATTCCCTCTCTAATACAGAGGAGTTATGTTTTAACTGAGTGTTAGAATATTATATCTTAATTTTTTACGGACATACTTTATTTTGTCGTTATAATTCCCACTATTTTGCAGAAAAAAAATGGATATTAGCTTCAAGTTTAATTTCATACCTTATTTAATTATTTCTATAGGTGAGTGCAAGCTGGAGAATCTGAGGACTCTCTGTGTAGCTTGCCATTATGATGTTACTGCTGCACAATGTGCTGAACGACGCATAGCCAGAGCAAATGCCAGGAAACAACTAAAAGCGTTAATGAATAGCATGAAAAATGGTATTAAGGGTGCTACTGGCACTAATATTAAGGTATGTTACAAGCCTATTTCCCTTTTTTGGTTGACACAGAGACATGTATTCTCCCGGTGGTATGTTTGTCAGTCAGTCTGAGATGTATTAATGCAGTATTTGTATGACACACCTTATGTCAGGCATTCATTCCATTTAGGGAAAAGGATAAGATTTAGTTTTTTTGGCTGTTAACAATAGTTGTCTCGAGTGCTGCTTAACAGTTGAACATACCCTTATTATCTACATTTTGGTGAAAACCTGTACTAACTATAAAAGGTGTTTAATATAAATAAATTAAAGATAGAGGCAATATGTTTGCTCACATCGTAAAAGTGAGAATGATAAACAATTATGTCTGTCGGACATGAAATGCTAAAAAATTGCTACCACTCCTGACACTATTAACCCAACCTAATGGATTGTATGATAGTAGCCATTCAAATCTTTAGGGTGCATTTGGTTTGTACAATGTTGTTTTAATTTTCTGTTTTTATTAATTATAAAAATATGATAAATTGTTTTCCTTTTGTTTCCTGTTTTAAGTATTTGTATAGAAAATGAAAAAATCAGCAAAGTAAAAACAAGCTAACATTTTTTTAATTATTAGTGAAAACAGAATAAAAAAAAAAAAAATTCCATAAACCAAAAGCACCCTTAGTTGATAATTATTGGTTCAGCTAGAAATTGCCCTGCTGGGATAAGTGGCTTGTTGCTTTTCATTTAGGTACATTTTGTCGGTTGAAATTTTCATATAGTCAGACTCATTTGTTGGCCTGGTATTCTTCAATTCTTAATATTGTCAAGATAATAAACAAGATTAGTTTTTATGATGTGTTCTAATATTGGTTACTCACTCAGAGCCAATCTCTATTGAGTTTTCCAGGATATTAGAGCATGTAAGTGCTGTTAGCTTTTGCTAACAACACTCCTTTGTAAATAAGCTGTAGTTAGTAATTAGCAAGGTGTAGTTAGTAGTTAGCCTTTTATTTTGCACACCTGTATGTTCACTGAAGCTGCCATGCACAGCTGTCAGTTTTCCTCTACTAGTGGTGAGAGGTTATAAATACCTCACATGCACAGTTTTGTAACTGATTCAATTTCATTCTTTCTAAATAAAAGAAGTTCGTTACTGTTCATCTCTCTCTCTTTCTCTCGTTCAGTTTCTTTAACACAGGATTGTGCTGTATTGGAGCCATGCTTATTTCATGTGCCTTTTCCATGTTGGGTGCATTAGAAAGTAACTTCTAAAATATTGCTCTCCATCCTTTATAGTCAAGGAATTATAGTACTATGTAGCACCTGCATCCTGATAGTAATTTCATACGTTGCTTTGATTACTTTTGCATGCTTAGGAAGTAATTTGAGCTAGTTAAGTATGGTTTGTTCTCCATCTTGCTGGCCAAACTTGTGTTATTTACACACACAAGTAAAACTATTGACAAGACAACTCTTGATGCATTAAATTCAGGACCATAAGCTTCTCGAGGAAGAAGGGAGTATGGTTGAAGATGAGCTTTTAGTTGAGGTTCCTGGCAGTGCCTATTCTTTAGCAGACAGCTAAGAAAGTGGAGATGCCGTGTGGAAGGGATTGCAAAAAGCTACAGAGAATTTCCATCGTCATTTCAACCGAGTTTTTTTTGTAGAAAGTGAAAGTAAAATTTGGCATCCACCTGATGGCAACTTGTACGTCAGTGCAGTTGGTTTTCCAACTGGACTTTCCTGGAAGAGGTCGACGACTATGGTAACGAAGGAGTACTTACTTACATCATAGTGTCCATTTTTGATTGCACAGGCTACCAATTAGGTGGTTTTTTGTAGAAATTCTTTTGAACAGATATTTGTGTTGTTGTCTTACTTCAAAAGCAAGCAGCATCCTCAACATGTATACTTAGAGAAGGCCCTTAAGTCTAAGATAGATGATTTTTGCAATGTAGTGACAGTTTGGATAATCCATTTGTAACCTATCGTTGATTATGGATTGGATGCTGGAAGCAACAGCCTCCCACCAATTATTTGCGGGCCATTGTTTTGTTTAAATGCAAGGACAATGATTGATGATTTGGCAAAACAAGAACCTTTTTTTTGTCATGGTTCTTGTTTGGATGAAATATTGGGTTGAATTTGGATGGTTTGAGATAATGATATTTTTTTATAAGTATAAATAATCTTAATGATTATTTTTTTTTACTTTATTTTATTGAAAAGGAAATGATAAAAATAAAATAGTCATAAAATGTTATTTTATTTTTACTTCGTTCAAAGATCTGGATCACATCATTTCCTGCATAACAAAGTTGACATGAGATATTTGTGATCTACTAGTACATGTAGAAAAACTTTCACTATTCTTTAAATCTTTGAAAATAAGAAATAAAGTGATATTATTTAAATATTTGTGAAAAAATTCTTAAACTAAATGGTATTTTAGTTTTCAAAATTTATAGTG